>JAZAYU010000894.1:0-46631 GCA_038501625.1 Corbicula japonica | reverse complement strand
TTCATGCTTGATGTTTGAATAACTTAAAATAATCGATCCCTGACGTTCCTTTGATGTCGCCCCTGCAGCACAGTTCATATTTCTATTTTAACATAAGTTTATGTGACTAGTCAAAGGCTCGTGGTGTAGACACACCAGGGATGATAATCGTATACATAAGTTCTTTAATATGAACATTCCTTTTACATAACTAAAATGGATTGTTTGTAATTATAAAATATACGTTGTCAAAGTCTACATTGGAGCTGGTATAATTGCAATGAAATGTGCAACGCTTGAATAAGCGTAATAAAGAAACATGAGGGGATTACATTAACATGAAGGAGGGCTAATAGATGTGTGACATTAGTTTTCATGGAGACAAACAATGTATCAAAGTAAAGCTTAACCCAGAAAACAGAGCCCCCTACAGAACGCCAAAACCGGAGAGAGGAAAACCAAGAATCGCTTTATAAAACGATCAATTTCAAGTAGGACAATAATTAAAGAACAAGAGGGGCGTTATCATCCTGGAGAGGTCAATTGCAAAGTAATTCGCCACTCGAGGGTTAAACCAGGTTCATCTTGGCTGTAACAACCTCACACCTACCCCAACAGGTGTTCATAAAATATTATGAAACAGTTTAACCAACGCTTTAAAGTTGTTTGTGAATTTGCGCCAACCCAACAATCAACTCGACGAAGATGCATCTACAAGCACATACAAATATAAAACAAGCTAAAAGCAAAGTAAAACATCCGTTTTACAGCCCTTAAATGGAAACATATTTACCACTCGGAGTTCAAAATTTTCTTGGCATGCAGCGTCCCAGAAAAAAGGGCATTGTCATATTAACATTCACATACGTTATAAGGGTACGTGGAGACAGCAAGGTTAACTCAAGAATGCAGCGAAACGGTGTAAATATGTGATTATTAAGAAATATCATATACCCTATAAATTTAAAGCATTCTGATTGGTCGAGAGCTCCGTACTCGCGAGTCCGAAAAAAGTGATAACTACCCCGGGAATTAATAACTACCTTTGCTATTTTCACGACGCGTTTTTTCTCAAGCGCATTGGAAAACAAACATGGCGTCGCGTAAGCAGGCGAGAACGTTCCTAACCATGACATCGGACGATTTATCAGCTTTTTTAACTTTAATATAGTAAATTTTCCGTTTTTAGACGGCGATGTTCCCCGTGCAACATCTTACGGGGTTTATATTTCACAGCTTGTTCGCTTTTCAAGAGCTTGCATCGATATTTATGATTTCAATGAACGTAATCTTTGCATTACAGAAAAACTTTTAAAACAAGGTTATCGGTATCACAAATTAAGGAAAACATTTTGCAAGTTTTATCGTCGATACCCAGATCTAATTCATAAATACAGGTGCAGTTTAAAATCACTATTGCAACAAGGTATTTCACAGCCAGTTTTTTATGGAGATTTAATTTATAAACTTAAGAAGATAAAAGGCAATGTTAATTTCTCCCGGTTATTCGTAAAAACCATCTGTAAATTTAAAAAGAAAGGTTACCAACATGATATTTTACCCTTCTACAGTTGATCATTATGCTTACCTCTTTGGTTGCACGACGGTGGCAGGGGTTTAAGAGTTCATGAAGGTTTATGGGGAAATCTTTTCTTAAAAGAACCTAGAAGCTCGATTTGTTTCTTTTATCCCTGTCATCGTGTTCTTGCTGATTTTACTCCAGGAGTTCTGGTCTCGGTAAGATCATCGAGTACCCGCCCTTTGGCTTTGCAATGCTATTAAATTCTTATGTTTTATATGTTTATGTGCTTTTGCATGCAACATTGTTGAGCCAATAAGTGGGTTGGAGTTGTTTCACCAAGACAACTTGTATTTGTTTTGTGATATGAGAACCTGTTGGGGCAAGTGTGAGGTTGGTGCACCCTAGAACCTGGTTTAAACCCCCAGTGGCAATTTGTTTTTCCACTGACCGTTCCAAGACGGTAACCCCTCGGGTTCTCATTTTTGTTAATGGTTAGTGGTGTCTCTTTTGAAACTGATCATTTTATTAACCATGCTCTCTCCCTCTCTTCTTCTTGACTGTGTGGGGAGGATGTTTTTTTCTGAATGTGGCGATTCCTGATATGCATATTTCACCTTTTTTTTGAAAGAGAATATCACGTCGAAACAGACAAAAAAAGTGACATCTGTTGCCGTGAATGCGTTTAGGGAGTATCTTTTGCATAAGCAAGTCAGTGCCGACTTTGAAAACATGAACGCTGCAGAACTTGACAATCACCTTGGATGTTTTTTCGTTGAAATGACGAACAAAGATGGTTCATTGTATAAGAAGACAACTCTGACAACATATCGGCATGCAATCCAGAGACACCTTGCAGCCGTTCGTGATGATGTCAATATTATCCATGGCGATAACTTTAAAAATTCAAAAACATTGTTTGTGGCCCAAACGAGAAAAATGAAGGAGGAAGGAATGGCCAAAATCGATCACCACCCGGCAATTGAACCATCTGACATGGCAAAATTATACGACTATGTGTGTGCTGACCTTCAATCTGCTGAGCTTTTGCAAAAAGTAAGTCTATTGTATTTCGATTTTTATAAGGCCAAAACAATGCTTAATTGTTTCTGGTCCCCCTTTTTTCCCCGACCCAAATTTTATTTAGACCCTTGAAAATGAGAAAATGAAAAAAATTAAGGGATCAAAATATTTTAAACATATCACTTTATTTAAACTGAATGTACGATGTATGCAAATGTTCCTATACCAACTAAATATTGTTATTATAAGAAATGCCTAAATTATTATACACCTACCTTAAATACTAGTTTAGTAACCAGTCAAAATCTTTGCATATTTTCAGGTGTTTATCGACCTCATGATCCACTTTGGGCGGCGTGGGCGCGAAAATTTGCGATCTTTGAAGAGGTCTGACTTCGCTTTGACTACAGATGGTGCCGGAGATAGATACGTTTATCTTACAAATGAGAGGAAAAAAAACCACCAGGATGATGATTCTTGCGCAGAGGGCCATATGTATGAAGTGAAAGGTATTAACAATGGAAATGTGTTACTTTACATTGTTTTAATAATACTTCCATAGCTATAATAATGGATTATGACAGTAAATCACATTGATAGAGTGATGTGTAGTCGGTTAAAACTCTGTGTGAATTATTGTGGTCTGACAAAATGTTGCCAGTCACCAAACATCTTGTCTAAAGCCAGTAACGGTTTTATGTTGGCTTGAAATTGATCCGATATTGACCTATGAACATTAATTAAATAGATTTATTGAATATTTGGTAGAATATAAATAGATTCAGTTTATTAAGTTTAAAAAAAAAATTCTAGCAAGACTGTATTTAATAATAGTCATAAATTATATTTATTAATTGTAACTAGTTTTTCTGTAAATGTCCTAATCTGTCTAGTATAAGGTTAATTTAATGGTTTCAAAACAGGCCCTTTCTTGACCCATAAAGTATCAACCTTTGCATTTTGTTCAAAACACTCATGTTCTATTTCAGATAGCGATAGATGCCCAGTGAAGAGTTTTGTCAAATACATGCGCCGACTGAACCCTCTGTGTATTCAGTTCTTCCAACAGCCCAGAAAGGAGCCAATATACTACAACAATGTGCCTCTGCGGCATAACAAGATTGGATCTATGATGAAGTCCCTAAGTGAGGCTGCAGGTTTATCCAAGAAATATACCAATCACTCATTGCGTGCAACAACTGTTCATGTATTAGACAGTGCTCGGATACCTAGTAGACACATAATGACTGTCACTGGACACAAGTCCGAATCCTCGCTAAAGACGTACTCTGGGCAGACCGATATTTCTACAAAGAAATTAATGTCTAGGACATTAAGTGAGAGTACAATTTCTTTGAAAAGCTCCTCAGCAATCTGTGCACCAAGAACATTAAGTGACAGAACAAGTTCACTGAACAACTGTCTCATGACCTGTGCAACGAATAATGTTCCTCCTTTAACTCTATACTCATCACAAGAATTGGCGATTATCAAGGATATTCAGCAGGATGATACATTCGATGATGGACTTTATGACATGTTCATGAATATTAACATTCCAAATAATGGAATACCGGTCTATCGACCATTTTCAAGTAGTGTCCAGCCTCAGGCACTTCCTGTGTTCAATAACTGTTCTAATATCACCATTAACTGCTATGGTAACCAGAATAACTGAAGACATTACATTTCGTTGTTTGTGAAGACATGCAAAGTCGTTTTCTTTGTGATTTTGTATAGGCATACAGACAATGTGGACAATTGAAAATTGACAATATGATTGTATTCATACACAATACAATGTAGTTAGAGTTGAAAATTAAATGTTAAAATGTTTTTTTGTGTTCTAGATCTGTATTGTTATCCAGTTAGTCTCAATTTTGGTAACATACTACATAAAAATTATCTTCTTTTTTGTTGAGTTCAATATTATCAAACGATCAGAATGCTTTAAATTCATAGGGTATATGATATAACAAGTAAATACTAATGTTGAGGTCGATATGTAGTTTTGCGGACCTGGGTAGTGTGATATCGACCTCGGACTTCGTCCTCGGTCGATATCACACTACCCAGGTCTGCAAAACTACATATCGACCTCAACATTAGTATTTATTTGTATAATAATATGCCGATCAACATTGCGCTATACGAGTGACATACAAATTCATAACGCCTCCTTCTTTGATAAATAATAAAACAGACAAAGATAAAACATAATTTCGGGGGCAATACCGAATATTTTCACACATCTCTTTCTTTACATGTCTGTATCCCTCTTACTGTTTTTTTACAAAAAAACCCAGCAGTTTTTAGTTTGCTCTATTAGATGTATCTGCGAAACTTACTGTTAAGCAGTAACGGATACCGACCAAATCTGTTCCTGAATTACATCCAGTCAAAATGACAACAGAGCGAATTGTTCTATTTGTTTCGAAGTTTAAAAAAAATAGGCTTGAAATCATGCAAACGTAATATGGGATTAGGCGCTCATAAATCTAAATAATGTAGCACTGAGATCGATGAGTTTTCAAATAAATCTATAAATAATCATATGAGTAGATACGTTAGAAAAATAGGCCTTTACAATGTACAAGTGTTTTAATAATTTTAAGCAAAACAAATCAATTAAAATTTGATATTTTAATAAAATATAACCCGCCTTATATTCTCATTGTCTTCAAGCCAATACTTTGGAATATCAATTATTTAACAGTAAATCGCCGACTTTGTCCTTTGTTACCAGAGTATTCACTCATTAAAGTCCATTACTATCTTACATTTTCTGTCAACAATATCAAAGTAAAATTATGACCTGCATGACAAACCTTTATAAGTTTCTAAATATATGGAATTAAACATGAATATAGAAAACCAGAGTATCTTAAATCCTTTTGTCTTCAAAGGAAACCGGAAACTCAACTAGTCACTTAACTCAATTAGTAACTTAAACCTTGTTTAATTGAAACATAAAACATGATAGATATGACAATGACATAATAAAAAATAAGATAGTTGCTAAATCATTGTTCTTTATAAATTTAAATTTTTAAAGAAAACTTTAACACAAACTGAGAACATTATCTTTAACAATGTTAAATATTGCATATCAGTAAAGGCTACACACAGAATACAAAGCGTTGCCTCAAAGCTAAATCAACATAAGGATACATTTCAAAATAAGAGCCCTAAACCAATTAAAAATGGAAATTACAACGAGATTGTCGCCTTGTAACTGTCATTGGCGAAACAGCAAGAATATAAAGAATAGCATGTTACTTCACGGATCAATGCAGCATATAGTTAACAAAAAATACACTTCTTTATTGTTCTTTTATTGATTTTTTCAAAGTGGTACACTTTTTACTTGGTACACCATCACATCTGGTTTAAATTAGCAAAACTAGGCATTCGTGGCACAATTTATACAGTCACCAAGTCTACGTATAATTGCATGAAGTCCAGAATAAAGCTAGAAAACAGGGTCAGCATTGAAAGTTTTGAATGTTTATTAGGAGTAACACAAGGGCAGAGTGTAAGCCTTTTCTTGTTTACGATGAACGTACACTCAAACAAAGTTCTAATTGGTCACTTTTTGTCCGTATGCTTGTATTAGAAAGACTTTGAATTCACTCGTTATTTATTATCAAATGCCAACAACAGTCTTCAACGTAAGCTTTAATCTTGTAATAATTGACTTTGGAACAGTTTGGCGAGAGTTATCCTTAATTTTGCTAAAAATGCATTTCTTGCATAAAAGGTCAAGCAAACAGAAATTTGCTCTTAATTTCTTGTTTTGTTTTAATAGGCCCTCCTCATTAGTAGGAAAAACATAAAATCCTATTTATCAACAGCACATTTGTTTAAATAAACCCCTTCAAAGTATCCAAATGGTAAATTACCTGCCTTTTGATTAAAGACAGTTCTAGTTTTGAATCTGCGGTGTAAGTAAATGGTATTGAATTAATTTAAGAAAACAACCAACAAAGATTAAAAAGACATACCGTTCCAAGGCGGTAACCCCTCGGGTTCTCATTTTTGTTTATTGTTAGTGGTGTCTTTTTTGAAACTTATCATTTTATTAACCATGCTCTCTCCCTCTCTCTTCTTCTTGACTGTGTGGGGAGGCTGTTTTTTCTGAATGTTGCGTTTCCTGATATGCATATTTCATCTTTAGATAATGGATTTCAAGACAAAACAAAACAACCTCTCCTGAGGTAGGAAAGAAACGAAACTAACATACATTGTAAACTTTACAATTGATGACCAATTAGAATTTTGGTTGAGTGTAAATGATTTTAAGGAAGAATTATACTTAAACGGTTTTGAGAGAGTAAATATAAATAGTTTCAATTCTTTCTTTAACTCTATTGTCAAAATCCCCATTTGATCTACAAAAAAGTTTAAAAATACTAAAAAAAAACTATTGTCATCGATGGAAATTAAGAGTAAATATTTAGAAGACAAAATAATGGTTTTTGGTAAAGGGACGTACCAAATAATCTCCGATTTGCATAATTAAGACAAGCAACCACTTAAAATAGTTAACAAGTTCTGTTTCTTGGGCATAGTCTTCGCAAGAGGATGTTCCTTTATTGAAGCGACGTCACAAATCAAAAAGACGGCATTTTACGCTAACGTAAAGTTGTTTTTTTTTCGAAAATGGTGTGACAGAAGTTTTTCATTCTTTCGCAAAATAGTGTTGGGCGTATATGACATCGAATAAAAAATGATTTGTCATCGATCTAGATTTTCTGTAATAATGCATTCCAAATACTCAGTACGTCGCTAAAAATAACGTTTTTTGCGCGACGTTCAGAGACTCCAACTATATCTTGTTTTATGTATGCGTATTAAGTCAGTCGTCCGTAGCAAATTTAAACCTCAAAATTCTTTTCAAATTTACGTAGTGGTTCTGTTTTAAATATTACTTTAAAATCTTTTTTTATATCATATGTATAGCGTATTTAATGTATGATCGTTTGAGATATTAACACATATTCTATAAATGAATTCAAGTTTGATGGTCCTTTAGAAGTGCTTTTACACTTGCAGAATCTATTTATTTACATTAGAAAGGCTTGCTGTAGCGAGAGGACATGGTGATATTTATCTGTACTCTGACAAATCTCAGACTACTACCTTTTATAATGTTCTTCGCAATGTTGAAAAAAGACATGATGAACAACCCCAACATGTTCAAATGCTTCTACACGGAAAAGTTTCATAAAAGTTAAGTTTTATTATAATTTAATAGCAGGCTTGGCCACTGATAACTGAAGTAAAGGTCCAAGTCACATATAAAACACACAGATAATTTATTAATATTTCGTTTTTCATGGAATAATTCTTGAGCCACCTTTGTGACATACATCAAAACGCTCGCAGAGTGGTTCATTGAATATAGACTGATGACATATCGATTTAATTTTTTAATTCGATTTCATAGACGTCCAACATTTTTTTGTGAAGTAACGAAAAACGTCTACCACACCGTTTTCGAGAAAAGTTTACCTTTACGTTTAGATCATGCTCTAATCTTTTAGCGTAAAATGCCGACTTTTTAATGTTTGACGTCGTTTTAAATATCCGTGAAATAAACTTTGATTTAAAGTTTTATTACGAAAACTTAGGCTAATAGTTTCTCTCTCGGAAACAGTTTTCACAAAAGATTTAACGCCATTGTTTGCAAAATTATTCAAGTTACAGTGAAACACAAGCGTACAAAGACAGCTACCTCAAGGTTATGCCGTTGATTCGAAAGCGCGTCATTCCCAGAATGTGGTAACCAGGCAACGGGATAATGATTTAAACGACATTATGCACAGTTTCAAGTGACTATTTTAATATTATAATATATTATAATGGTTTATTGTTTTTTGAAACGCACGTTAATGATAATGATCAGTGTACCGACATTTAAATAGAAGACACTCACTTGTGCGTTGAATTAAAACGACTTCTTGGGACAGCACAACTTTCTCCGAGGTAAAACTGTATTTTACGAAAAATTCTAAGATTAAATATTGGGTTATTTAAATTTAAGTTGTTATCTTTTACTATATATATATCCCTTAATTCGAAAGTTAGCTGTTTGAATTGAATTATCTCCCCTTAACTTAATATTTGACATTCATTGTGTGTGTCTCTGTCTATTGCACTAGTGTGCATAAAAACTCCAAAAATAAAAAAAAGGAGGAAGCACGATGCTAATAGATGTGTATATGTAATTGTCCTACATGTTTGTATATGTATAAAAATAAGTGTATGTAAATGTCTAGGCAGTCAGAGGGTCATTTGTGGATAGTTATGGTTTATATGCGTTGCCGGAAAATTTCTCTATGAGAACTTGGATGGCACGTCTATAACCATGTACAGCACTCTTGGCTAGGCGATGTCGCCGTGTCTGGTGCTTAGATCTGTTCCTTTATGTCTGAAGGTTTGTTCGTTGGTTACTTATCTCAACCATATTTAATTTACTTCCACGAACATGAATCCTTATGGGGATCCCTTAATTCGAAAGTTAGCTGTTTGAATTGAATTATCTCCCCTTAACTTAATATATATCTTCAATTCAGTGTATCGAAAGATCCAGCTGACTTTAACTGTGTGTGTCTCTGTCTATAGCACTAGTGTGCATAAAAACTCCAAAAATAAAAAAAAGGAGGAAGCACGATCCTAATAGATGTGTATATGTAATTGTCCTACATGTTTGTATATGTATAAAAATAAGTGTATGTAAATGTCTAGGCAGTCAGAGGGTCATTTGTGGATAGTTATGGTTTATATGCGTTGCCGGAAAATTTCTCTATGAGAACTTGGATGGCACGTCTATAACCATGTACAGCACTCTTGGCTAGGCGATGTCGCCGTGACTGGTGCTTAGATCTGTTCCTTTATGTCTGAAGGTTTGTTCGTTGGTTACTTATCTCACCCATATATATATATATATATATATATATGTCATGGTTTATAGGCGTTGCCGGAAAATTTCTCTATTGAGAATTTGGATGGCACGTCTATAACCATGTACAACACTCTTGGCTAGGCGATGTCGCCGTGTCTGGTGCTTAGATCTGTTTCTTTATGTCTGAAGGTTATATAAAGCTTAAGGTGGAGACTGTTGTTGGCATATGATCATAAATAAAGAGTGAATTCAATGTCTTTCTAATAAAAAAAATACGGACAAAGAGTTACCAATTACAACTTTCGTTGAGTGTATATAATTCAAAAGCAGTCATGTCTAGACGAGGTAAGGGAAAATGAAAACAGCCCAGCAAAATACATAACTCTGCATAATCTTCTACATTCTGACAAGTCGAGAACAACACAAGAGCATTCAAGCGACACAAACGGGAGTACTGCGATTGTCTTTTATTACATAATTGTAAATTTGCCTTGTGCTAGTTATGTACAGTATGGTGATGATAATTTTCCACCTATTCGTTTCGATACCATAAAATCAATAATAAATATTTTTACGGACACAACTTC
The DNA here is from genome assembly GCA_038501625.1 of Corbicula japonica. Lineage (NCBI taxonomy): Eukaryota > Metazoa > Mollusca > Bivalvia > Venerida > Cyrenidae > Corbicula > Corbicula japonica. The sequence continues at coordinate 36,616 of JAZAYU010000894.1, read as the reverse complement.
GCAAAATACTGCGTTAATGAGAGCAAAATGAACGTTCCTGTTCCTGTTACTCAAGGAAATGTTATCACGAATATGGATTAAACTTTTTCTACCATGATTCTTTACACACTTGAGTAGTATGATAGCTATCAAATCCCTCCTAATTTCCATATTATGCTCAATAAGTTGCATATATTTTAACAGGCTCGTGCAAATGGCAAAATTGGAATTTTTAGAACGAGAGTTCTGCCTTAAGCGATCTGCAGAATTGTTTGAGAAACAGTTCAAATCTCAGAGAAAATATAAAAAAAAACAGCAATATAGGCCTCACACACGTCTCTTACACAACGAGCCCTTTCGAGCAAAACCTTTATATCGCTGTAGAGGCAGAGGAAGGGGAAGGACACAAGTGCCAAAGACATAATTATCTAAATCAAAAGGCTGAAAATTTGGATTTAGCATACTGACCAGTTTATATGAAACAACTGTACGAACACTTAAATTATTACAACTAAGAAGACCCAAACATTCTATAAGTTGACTTTCAGGATTGTTTTTGTCTTTAACACTGGTACTAGGGTTCCAAGAAACGCACAAAAAATGAAATCTATATTGGAAAATTCGGCTGTTTTTCGGGAAATAAATAAAGTGATAATTACAAAAAGGATGGCTGGCTCATTCAGTGTTTCGCTTCTCATACTGTGACCAAGTGGGTTATTACCAAAAAAACAAAGTCTTTAGATACATTTATTACATTTCATATCGATGGGACGAGTCAAAAATCCTCTACATTCACCCTCCAATCTTCTCAGTTAACTATACATATTTTTACGAAGCCATATCGTCAAAGATAAGGTCAACATCGTCACTTGCCGAAAATAGACATAGCAAATGCATTTTGTTTGTTTTAAATAAGTACGCGATATTAAGAACATTTGGGTTTTAGCTTAAATAACCTGTTTTCGTTGACAAATTCATTTTTCTTTGGCTCAACGTTCCTAGAAATCGAAGTCAAAAGAAAGATCCGTTCTGCTAGTTTAATCCACTTTTAAGATGATTTCCTCAGCGGGTAATACAGCTGCAGCTGCATGTTTCATGGTGATGAATACTTTTCAAACAGTCCATGGTCGAAATAATTGTAACTCTGGCTGACGATCAATCAGGTTCAAACTACCACCGCATGCTAGTATTACTTGGCCTCAGATAAGATTTTTTAAAAAATGTCAGAATGCATACCGCGAGAGAAATTCTTTGAGGTTTAACATAGATACTTTAAAGGAGTAGTTTAAATATCCAAAGGTGGCGTTGCTATTATGTGCATTGTGTACATAAACTAAGTTGTTGCTAAAATATTCGCTTTTTAGAAGTTGGTGTAGTGTTCAGACTTTCAATTATAAAGAATTTCAAGGGCGCTATGTCATACTTATTCGCAGTTGTAATACCAATAACTGCACTAGGCGTGTTTAAGTATGACATCTGCGTTGCCTTCCTCTGAACTTATTAGAACCTTATCGAAGTTGATACATATTTTTGCCAAAGTGTGCGCAACGTATTTAACGACATATAAAATATTCACTTTTCCAAGCCGGTTACCCCAAAGGTTCTTTTTTCTTTTTAAACACTGTTATCGGTATCACGGTTGTGGGTAAAACCCTGACCAGACCCAGACCCAGACCAGACCCCGGAAACTAACGATATAGTACGGAAATCTCCGCTCGTTTCCGACAATCGTCTAAAACAATCACGGTGACTATATAAAAAGAGATATAACTTTTTTTCTATTTTGTGGACAACTATAGAAATTTGATCTGGAGTTAGCATTCTATAAGATGTGGGCGCTTATGATTTTTTTATCAAATTGAGATTTGCCCTAAAGGGTTTTAAGGCAAAATTATATTAAAATGTACGAACTATTGTCATTCAGTTCGGGAATTGTATTAATTTTATAATCAATTAGGTACGCAATTTAATTTGATGAAATTCTTTAATTTTAAGTCACAAATATAAATTATAGAAAATTACAGAAAATCAGATCATTGAGGTTGGTATTGTGTATTTTCTGATTTAAGCTGTGCAAAGTCACCGCTTAGCACTTAAGAAGCGTAATATGATTATTATGCTGACTTGTCTTTAAATGGTTTAAAAATATTATTTTCTTGTGTGATAATTGTTTTAAAATCATTATTTCATAACTAGTGATGAAAGTATTTGGCGAAAATTGCAATAAAGAGAATATTGACCGGAGCTTTCTTATAATATTGTACACTGAGTTTTGTCCTGCCAATTATGATTATGGAGATTGTAAAGCAGTCTGTTTTCAGTTAATTCTGAAATTTATTATTTCATATTTCTGGCAGTGAAAAGAATTAAGATAAGTAAATAATTTAAAGCTTCAAAAACACAAAAAAAACACGAATCGCTAATTAGCACACAATGTCATGTCGTTATTGTAATCGTAATGTAATGTCGGAAACGAGCGAAGATTTCCGTACCATATCGTTAGTTTCCGGGGTCTGGTCTGGGTCTGGGTCTGGTCAGGGTTTTACCCACAACCGGTATCACAAACTAAGGAAAGCCTTTAGCAAGTTTTATCGCCGATACCCAGATTTAATCTAAAATATATGTGCAGTTTGAAATCTGTTTTGCAACAAGGTACATGTATTTCACAGTCATTTCTGATGGAGATTTAGTTTATAAACTTAAAAAAGTAAAAGGAAATGTTAATTTTTCGCCGGATATTCGTCAAAACCATCTGTAAATTCAAAACGAATACTTACTTACATGATATTTTAGAGCGCTCTGCAAGCTTGGTGACTAACCCACATAGAGTTGATTGTTATTCTTACCTCTTTGATTGCACGATGGTGGTAGGGTTTAAGAGTTTATGAAGGTTTTTAGTTTTCGTTGTCTTTATTTGCAGCCAATGAGTATTCTTTATAAACTTTATGTTGGTAACGTTAGTCAAAATTACGCGGTACAGATTTAAAAAAGTTTAAAATAAAACTGAAGAGACAACAAATACGTGACTGTATAAACTTATTTAGGAATAAAATGTTCTGTTCTATTCCTACACTCGTCAAAAGTTCTAAGTGCACACTTTTCTTTTTTGAATATCTTAAAGTAAACTTATTCTAATTGAATGAAAGTTTGATATAATGTTAATTATGGTCAAACAATGATATTTTTTGAAAACCGTGCATATTTTTTGTATTACGTCATCCACGTCGGCATACGCTATTTATGCGTAATCCCCGTGAGGCAATCGAAATTAATTTTTTTACAATCGTTTTTGTTTATCTCATGTTTACCGACTCCAGACAAACACGAAAAACACACCAACAAATTTTAACCATTGAACGGTTGACGTCAGCAGACAACGACATTCCCGTCAAAATTCGTTTCACTGGCACAACTTCAAATTGGTTGTAAAAAATCTTGACGGTTTTCGTAAATGCAAAAGAAATACCTCATTTTTGCATATTTTATTAATTTAAGAAGAAAATCAAACGGTATTATGTTCTAGATTGATTACGCTGCTTACGTTGAACGCTGACGTTACTCAATAGCGTCATTAAATATTTACGTAAATAAACGTAAACTCGAAAATATTAGTGTAACATCTGTTGGATAAGAGTCCAATAAATAACAATTTAAAACTAAAATTTATAGAAATTCAATAAACTTTAAAATCGAATTATTCGAAAATGACGTTTATTTGGTCAAAAAGCGTGTCCGAAAACTGGTCAATTTTATCGAAATGAATACATTTTTTCGTTCGGAAAAGCTGTTACACATCTATCATAGAAAATTGCATCATCCCAAACTGCTAGACAATGCAAAAGCTTTTTGCACAAAGAATTGTGAAAAAAAGGAATTTTCTCCTGAAAATTCTGTAAAAACGTTATGGATAAAATAGAGAAGAGAGCGTGGTCTCATCGTGCCCAGCAGACCATTACAAAGCTACAGGAAGCTATTTCAGTGCAATGGAATTGCAAACAACAGTATTTTCTTTAAATGTACAGGAACTTTAATTGATACAGAGATGAGAAAACGATCACAAATGATAGCCGATGCAATGATAATTAACTTGAGAATTGCTCTCTGAGTACAAGTGAGCTAAAATGTTATTATTTTTTAATCTGGTTAAGCAGACTTAAACTTTTTGGTGTGCTTTAATAGAATATTGATACTTCTTCATTGTAATTTACACTATTTTGAAATATTTAATCAAATAATTTGAAAAATCAACATTTATCAAATGTGCACTTTGAACTTTTGACTAGTGTATACTGCTCAAAGTAGCTTAAATTTGAAACCCAAACATGGGCAATTTATCTATCAGATCTTTTTTTTTACAGAATGCATAGAGCAAGACGGGGGGAACAGAACAGGGCGATCAGAATATTTATTTGAGAATTCATACCTATTAAATAAAGGTTGTAGGATGACAGTTGATCGCCAGGATCAGTATGGAGTTACGTAAAGAGTGGAAGCTGTTACTGTTGGGCTTATTGAACACTAGAATTTGGTGTTCCGCCTGCTTGAAAAAAGTTGAAACGTAGGCCTGTCATATATCATATATGATAAAAAGATGTAATTTAAGTTGAATTGCAATACTACAAAATTACTAATTTTCATTGATCGGTTATTATCTTTATTGTATATTCCACATAGAGTTGATTGTTTTCTTACCTCTTTGATTGCACGATGGTGGTAGGGTTTAAGAATTTATGAAGGTTTTTAGTTTTCGTTGTCTTTATTTGCAGCCAATGAGTATTCTTTATAAACTTTATGTTGGTAACGTTAGTCAAAATTACGCGGTACAGATTTAAAAAAAGTTTAAAATAAAACTGAAGAGACAACAAATACGTGACTGTATAAACCTATTTAGGAATAAAATGTTCTGTTCTACTCATATACTGCTCAAAGTAGCTTAAATCTGAAACCCAAACATGGGCAATTTATCTATCAGATCTTTTTTTTTACAGAATGCATAGAGCAAGACGGGGGGAACAGAACAGGGCGATCAGAATATTTATTTGAGAATTCATACCTATATAAATGTTGTAGGATGACAGTTGATCGCCAGGATCAGTATTGAGTTACGTAAAGAGTGGAAGCTGTTACTGTTGGGCTTATTGAACACTAGAATTTGGTGTTCCGCCTGCTTGAAAAAAGTTGAAACGTGGGCCTGTCATATATCATATATAATTAAAAGATGAAATTTAAGTTGAATTGCAATACTACAAAATTACTAATTTTCATTGATCGGTTATTATCTTTATTGTATAATCCAGTTATAAGCAAAATTAAGATTTATTTAAAAATCATTTAAAGAAGAACAACTCAAAACAGATATAACTTCATTAAAACAGATGACATATATATCAAGTATTGTGTCAAAAGAACAAATACAGATACAGATGGCTTTGTTCATGTATATGATATATTCCAAGTATGAAGTTAATAGGACAAGGACTTTTAAAGTTATAGGCAACATTAAGTTTCATATTAATGTTTCATATTAAAATCATTGAAAATGGGCATAACGCAAAAAATACTGAAACAGGAGTTATCATTCTTATTGTTACAGATGGCTTTTTTTCATGCAGATGATATATTCCAAGTTAATAGGACAAAGACATTCAAAGTTATAGGCAACATTAAGTTTCGTATTAAAGTTGGGGGACTACCGGACGACAGCACTGCCGACGACGACGCCGGACTATAGGATCCCTATGTGTCTACCTGCTATCGCAGGCGACACAATAATAAGAGAAATTACTAATATTGATACCAATTCTGAAGTTTCATATTTTTCCAGGTTGCTTTCAAAGTTGGCTTTTCCGTGACGGTGCGGGTTCGCTCCCAGCTAGAGGCACTATCATTTGAAATTCACAGTAGCGCTATTTGTGCAGTGTGGCGGTCGTAATCTCCCCGTACATATAGTCAGTACTGTTATCAGTAAATTAACCCGTCACCGATGTCATGCAATGATTGTTACGTATATCAGGGCTATCCGATCAACCTTCTGGGGGGTTGTCCCGGTTAGCTCAATCGGTTGCGTCGCAGGAATTGCAGGGATAGGCGCTGTCGCCGTGACGGTGCGGGTTCGCTCCCAGCTAGAGGCACTATCATTTGAAATTCAAAGTAGCGCTATTTGTGCAGTGTGGCGGCCGTAAAAAGTCTCCCCGTACATATAGTCAGTACTGTTATCAGTAAATCAGCCCGTCACCGATGTCATGCAATGATTGTTACGTATATCAGGGCTATCCGATCAACCGTTTTTGGGGTTGTCCCGGTTAGCTAAATCGGTTGCGTCGCAGGAATTGCAGGTCTAAGCGCTGTCGCCGTGACAGTGCAGATTCGCTCCCAGCTAGAGGCACTATCATTTTCATATATTCCGTATTGGTTTAGTGGTGAAGACATCATCTGATTGTTCATTTAGGATATCCTGAAAATTTGTCTAATCTCTCCGTGGATGCATTTGATGATTAAATTGGGCATAGGTACACTACAATATTTTTCATATATTATATGGTGTCGTGTTTCCAGTAAGTTATTGCTTTGCATAAAGTACGGTTACAATTGTGATCGCGTTTTTACCACATACCTGTGTAACAGTTCATGTTGTGAATTTTGAATAACTAGAAATAATCGACCCCATACTTTCCTCGCATTGTTCTCGCCTCTGCAGCACAGTACATATTTCATTGTTAACATAGTTTGATTTGACTAGTCCAAGATTCGTGGTGTGAACACCCCATGGATGATAATCGTATACATGTGTTATTGTTCTTTGATAGAAACATTCATTTTACATAAAGAGAGGACTGTTTGTAATAATAAAGTTTGCGTTGTCAAAATTTACATTGGAGCTGCTATAATTGCAATAAGATGTACAACGCTTGAATAAGCGTGAAAAAGAAACATTATAGGCTTGCATTAACAAGAAGGAGTGTTGATAAATGTGTGACATTACTTTTCATGGAGACTTCACAAATAATATATAAAAGTTTGGCGAAAACCAGAAAACAGAGGGGTGTAACAAGCTCAAACCTACCCCAACATGTTTTCATTAAATAACAAGTGGTCTAAGTGAATTTGTGCAAACCCGACCATCAACTCGTCGAAAATGGATACAAAAGCACCCGCAACTAGAAAACAAGCTAATAGCAACGTTAAAATATTAGTTTTACAGCCCTTATACGGAAACAAATTTTCCACTCGGTGTTTTCTTTTGGAATGCAGCATCTGGAAACGACCCCGAAGTATATTAAGAGATATTAATGGTAAATCACTTAACCTGTAATATCTGAACATTTTGCATGTAATATCAGAATATTGAAACAAACTAGAGCCACGGAAAAAAGCGAAACAAAATTTAATTTGTAGCTGAAGTGACGTCCGTCAAACCCGAAGGCGAGGTCAAAGTTCAAGGCCTAGCCCAAGCTAAAAGCATGTGAATCGTGTCATCAGAAGGCTATATGTAAAGAGAACAGCGGTGGCAAATTTTGTCTACTGAACATACAGGGTTTGGGTTAAGATGGGAAAAGATTCAATATATTAAACAATGACGAAATTTGTCTGTAAATGATATTATTATGTTTTCAGAAGCGTGAAGCTGTGTGACTGAACAATGTTTGTATATTTGATATAAACTGTCGGTATACTTTAAATTTAGAACACTGAAAAGCTAGTATCAACGAGAGCTAGTGGGATTTTTGAATAGAGGTATTCAGAGGATGTGTTGGTGTGTGTTATATTCCTGTGGGTAGTAATAGGAAATTGTTTGTAAAAGATATATAATAAATTATGAAAGTCCATAATCGGATAGCATCTGTTGATTTTTGCAAAAGTTGGAAAAAAACCCATAAAACTTGCTGCAAGTATCGTAGAAACTATTGAACATGAGCACCAAAATGAGCTTAGGGTTGAAGGTTATAAAACTGAGATTGGAAACCAGTCTCAAATCTCAAGCATCTGATTGGCTGAATTGGCGACCAGTCGCTATTTCAAACAATCAGATGCTTGAGATTATAAACTGGTTTTCATGCTCAGTTTTATAACCTTGGGCACTAATCTTGAAACATCACCATCTCACAGTATTCTAAAGTCCACAGAGACTCGTGCATATAAAAACGTTACCGACACCAAACAAATGTAGTTTAACAATTTGTAATCCCATCTTTCCCAGTTTTCAATACTTATTTCAAATAGAAAGCTCGTGTACGAATGACTGTCCGAATACTCGTTTAGTTTTTTTTCGGGGACCATGTGAGAAATTGTCAGACTTCTCTTTGTCTGTATCCCCATAACTGTTGTTTTGTTTTTTTTATTTTACAAAAACCGCATTATTAAGTTCGCTCTATTTAATTTATTTGCGACACTTAAAAGGCTGTTAAACTGTAACGGATACCTACCAAATCTATTCTTTACTTATATTCATCCAGTCATAATGAACAACCGAAAAAATGTCTCTTTGTTTCGAAGTTAGAAAATAGGCTCGAAGTTATGCAAATGGTATGCGGGAGTTGGCGCTCATAAAAATATTAATAAGTGTAGCATTTAGGTCGATGAGTTTCCATATTGATAAATCGTCTAAAAATTATCGTTTCTGCATGTTCGTTAGAACAAATAGGCCTATAAAGTCTTTGTTGTTTTCTTTCATTTTAAACGAATCCAATCATTCAAATGTTGATAGTTTAATAAAACATAGCCTGCCTTATATACTCATCCTCTTAATGCCACAAGTTTGCAATAGTAACCATTTCACAGTTAATCACCAACTTCGACCTTTGTAACCAGACTATGCATCCATAAAAGTCCATTACCATCTTACATTTTCTGTCAACAATATTAAAGTAATGATATATGAATACCTGCACGACAGAAATTTATAAGTTTCCAAACTTACTGAAATTTAATGATATTTAACGCGAATATACCAGATAATCACAGTGTCTAAAATCAATTTGTCTACAAAGGAAACCATAAACTCAACTAGTCTTAAAACGACATCGCCGTCTGCAATTAGTAACTTAAACCTTGTTCTCAGAACGTTAATTGAAACATAAAACATGATAGATATGACATTGTCGTAATAAATAATAAGATAGTTGCACACTCATTATTTTTTAAATTTCAAATTTCCGGAGAAAACTTAAACATAAACTAAGAAAATGTCTTCAATAAAGCCTTGTCTCAAAGCATAAACGAAGAAGAGAAGATCTGACATGAAGATACATTTCAAAATAAGATCTTTTTTCCAATAATGCATATCAGGAAATGGCTAAACACTGAAAACAAAGCATTGCCTCAAAACTAAAATATAGAAGAAGAGAGAACATAAGGATACATTTCAAAATAAGAAACCTAAACCAAATACAAAATAAGATTACAACGATATTAACGGATTGTAGCTGTCATTGGCGAAACATATCTGCAACTTGGGCTATAACCATTTAGGATAGAAATGCTAACAGTTATACGTACTAATACAAATAATGATTAAAAAATGAACTACCTGTACGTGAATGATTTTGAGGAAGACTAATACTGAAACGGTTTAGAGAGAGTTGACTTAAATAACTTCAATTGTTTCTATTACTATAATGTTAAAAAGCCCAGTTAATCTACAAAAAGGTTTATACATCCTTGAAAACTATTGTCAACAATGGAAGAGTGTATATTGAGAAGACAAAAAGTATGGTGTTTGGTAAAGAAAGGTTACCAAATAATCTGAGATTTTCATAAAAATGGCGGACAACCACTAGAACTAGTTGACAAGTTCTGTTACATGTACATGTGTACATAATAATGCATTTATGTATAAAAATATTGGTTTAAAATTTAAGCAACAGATGATCGTAAATATATACGAAAACTTTAAAATCTATAATAAATGACATAAATTCTAGACCAAATAAGGAATAAATAGCCCTCAGATGTCCGAGATATTGACGGCAAGGTTAGATCTATCATCAATGGCTTTTTTGTTGAGAAATTTTACAAATTATTAATTAAAGCACTTTGAACAAGTTCTTAGTGAAAAACTTATGACAGAACTTTCTAGATAAAGATAATGATTGTCTTTCCATAGACTTTATCTTGAAACGGGCTGCCTAGTAAATTAAAAGGCATTGCACGGAACGCTCAAGTCAAGAACATCAGTATGATTTTGTATAACTGTTGTAAAGCTGAGCTCTACAATAATCATTCTATAATTTTCACGACAAATATACAAGAAATGCAAGTTCGGTTTAATTTAGCCTGTTCATGTATTGGAAATGCATAGTCCAGCCCGGGTTGAGCAAAATCCAATATGAACGCAAGTAAACAGTACAATTTAAATCTATCCCAAAAGATGGTTTGCATATGACGGTGAATATTTTCAGATTAATGCCATCCCATATTAAGCGGGGAATGGTCCTCAGATGAAAGAATGCATGGAACTGAACAGAATTTTGACAGAGGATCTGACAATACAAATCCTGCATATCATTGGTAATGACAAAGGCAAAAATTAAACAGAAAGCCGGCAGTATATCCTAGGGAAGATTGGCAAAGTCCAAATCTATATTTGCAATGAAACTGACCGTTAATCTGATTAACTGCGTGATGAGTGATAAATTCACAAAGAACAATCACTAAGAGCAGCTACAGTGATAACATTACATACACATTTGTCACTGGTTGTATAAACCACGTTATAGGGTTCACTAACGTCAGAATTGCCCCGACAGAATCTTATAAAATAAGCATGTTCAAATTAAGTCAAACTCACCAAACCTTTGCATGCAAAACATTTAACCACATACACAATAACAAATGACAATGCAAAGCAAAATTCGTAGGTATTGGGTAGGTACTCGATATAAAAATACTCGCTGAACTAGCGAAAATAAAACGCTCGAAAGATAAAACAACAACACACAATTGTAAGGGTATACCATTATCGAGTTTTAAAGAATTGGTCTGTCATCGGATCCGCGGTCTACTGGTTCATTGAATTGTATTCATATTGAAACCGTTATGTAACTTACATGGAGCTTTGAAGTTTTTACCACATTAGCTGCCAATCAGTGTTTAGTGTCCACCACAATTTTCCATCATAATGAGCCAGAATTTCAAATATTCTGCGTCCCGTATCTGTTAAAACTACACGCTTTAACCAGTGAATTATATGGTGTCTACTTAGTACCCAACATTCATAAGGTTATGAGAAAAGTGAAATATGCATATCAGGAATGGCCATATCCAGCAGACACAGCCTCGCCACACAGCCAAACACTAGAGAGGAGAAGAGAGCATGGTTATACAATATTCAGTTTCAAATAGATAATAACAATAAAGGAAAGTGAGAACCCGAGGGGTTACCGCCTTGGAACGATCAGTGGAAAAACAATTTGCCACTGTGTGTGTGTGTGGGGGGGGCTTTCGAAATGAAGGTATGATTTGTCCAATTTTGCATTATCCGTGTAATGCGGTGTAACCCACTAAACTATTTGATTTTATTTAAGATAGTTACGAATAATAATGTTTTGTTGTAATATATTTTAAATAGATGAAAAGGGAACTTTGAAGACCCTCAACCACGACAAATATGAAAATATTGCAGGCTCGATTTGATTGAGCCTGTTCATGGGCAGTAAAAAAGTTATGCGCATGCTTACCGGATGGCAAATACACGAATGGACGAAGTTGTCGTCTGTTCGTAAGAGCAGCTGACAGAAGTACAGAAATGTTGAAAAATTGAAGGCACAATAACGACATTTTATAGGCGAACACAAGAACTTTTGTATTTATTACTTTTGATGTCGGCGGGTATCAAAACTTCGCGTTGCCGCCCTCTCTTAGTCGTTTCTTCCTGTATTCGCTTCGAAATTTGAAAGACGAGCACACGACAAATAAGCCTTTAGACCATTCTTATGTTCGAGTCTTCGATATTTTGCATCGCTGACACGTCAAACAAATGACAGACAACATCCACTATATAAAACTTCATTAGCTTAGGTAATGATTGTGTCAAACTTAACTAGATAACCATCATTACTTATAATAGTTTATTGTCTTTTGAAACGCACGTAAATGATAATGATCAATGCACCTATATTTAAATAGCAGATACACATTGACTTGAACGAACACTTCTTGAGACAACACAGCTTTCTTCAAGGTAAAACTTTATTTTATGAATAATTCTTAAATGAAATAATGGTTTGTTTAAATTTATGTTGATATCTTTTACGAAAGATATACGTATATTATTTTGTCTGCACTTATCAAATTTCTAACTTTACCAATCATTTTATTTTAATTTCTCGTCGAATGGGAGTTTCTCTTTGAAAACACAAAATATACAATCGTTTTTACTTCTTTTTTACGTATTTACTAGTAAACTCCTACGTGTTTTTGGAAACCAGTGAAATTTAGTTAAATTAAGGGTTAAAACAAAAGTCACATAATCTTCAGTAGAGGGTATACTCGCCGATAACGAATAGTTATACGGAACGGATTCTAAAGTAATTTTGAAAGAGTACAAATGTATATGCTATTCTGAAATAATGCGATTGCTTAGGCGTCAGACGGAAGATTTTACATTAGTTTTCTATTCATTTTTATCAATTCCTCAAGAACATATCAAATTACAACAAGGAATGCCTGATGCATTGCAAAAGTAGACAATTAAAAAAGATACAGTTGTATAATCTGTATATTCTTTTCGATCTGTTTTTATTCACTCACTCACTCAATCTCAATAGCTTTCAAACATTTCCGCATTCATGCATCCTCTCAGTCTAACTCCCATCCACCACTAATACTCAGGATATCCCATGTGATGACACTTAGTCAAAGTGTTATTGCAAACCTATAAATCAATTGAATGGACAAGATAAAAAGAAAAAAAATGTTTCTATCATTTGACGTTTATAAACAATATTAAAACGTCACTATTCGTAACATTTACATATTTGTGTTTGTTAGAAGAAATTAACCACGTTTGTCTATGTGTTTCGAATTTATATTTTGAGTTTGCTTTAAATTCTTTAAGATTTTTTTCTGTCAAATGTTTTAAAAGTCCGTCGTTATTTGGTATTCTGTCATTACATTTATTAAGATATATAAGTTTTTCGTTGTTAATGTGATGCATTTGTGAGCTGATTCGTTTGGACCTTTGTTGAATTAAAGAAAAGCTATATTTATATTTAATGTCTTTGTTTATATTATTTCGTTTCAAAAGTCTTTAACTTTCTTCCAAAACTGCATTCCTAAAACAAATGTCATCTGCAATATACGTTCATTTAAGAAATATCACAAAAAATTGAACAAGGTAATTTTTCTTTCATCAGTTTATTAGTTATTCTTAATATGAAATTATATTGATAGTTCATGAGTACAGAGTCATTTTTTAATATTTTACTATAATTGTTCTCCCAATTTAGTATATTATTATTTAATTTATCTCGCCATTTTGTTTGGGATGGAATTATTATGTTGTCTTCTGTTTTAATAGCATATTCTAGAAATATAATGTTAAAAAGTTTTGTTTGATGCATGTTTTTGTAAGTAAAATTTATTGGTATCTTTTTTTATTGGTCAAAATTTCTCTATGTTTGTTTTCTAAAGGCCACATTTGTAATATAACTATCACTGTATTTAAGTATTATTATATACCCATATTAAATAATTTACCATAGTACACCGTTTATCTGCAGGATTGATACAAGTCGTCAGATTAATGATTCCGTATGTTAATGGTGTATTCCGATTCTTTATTTTTGCAGCTTTTGGTATTTTAGACGTTCATAATGACCGACTTCAAAAACCGCGATATTTTCACAAATTCCGATTTGAAACATCCTTTATCTGACAAAATCGATCATGACGTTTAAAATGTAAATATTGGCTCGATTACGTCCCAACAAATATATAAATATGACGTAGAGATTTATGCTTTATTGTAACGTAATTGCTTACATCAATGTTCACTCTTCATTACTGATTTAGTGTTCATTTTATTGGGAGTGAAATCACGGTACATGTATATAATAAAAGGAAAATTATGACAGTATGCAGTCTGTAGGTTGTTATTTTTCTTGTTGTGTAGGTAAACTACATCACGCTTGACCTTCAGTCTCGCATGATTGCGTTTACAATTTCAACTCGAAAACTACAAACCTACAAATTACATACTGGTATTATATTCCATTTTTACTGAATTCAGTTGCTTACAAACAGTGTGACCATGGTGATCATCTGAGATCATAAATGAATTTGTTAGCGAAGTCATATAATATAAAATAGAGACCGTCGAAGACGGTTGATGCGACCCGAATGGGTATTTTACGGTTAATTACATTTGTGTTTATGCATACAAGCTAAGTGTTTCCTTACAAAGGCGTTGGTGATTGCGAGATCATAGAAGGGGCAGAGATCAAACAACCGTAGTCTGTTCTCGTTTTGCTTGCCAACGTCGAAGTTTCCGATGCAACGTGGCAGGGAGGTGTGGTCTGTGCCTATCCGGACATTGAAATCTCGAGCAGGAACAGATTTTCTTTATCTGGAATCTCTCTAATCCTTGTCCCAAGGTCCTTATAAAATGCATAATTAATTTTGTCTCGGCTGTGGAGCAGAGTGTGGGGGTATACACTAAGAATGTGTGAGGGTCCTGCGGATGTAGTGACGCGGAGTAAGAGGATGCGCTCGGTTCCATGTGAAGTAGATTCAACTGATAACATAGGGGAGTTGAGAAGCCAACTCCGTATATTTGGGCTCGTCCAACTCCATACCTTGCCAAAAGAAGTGTTGACCTTCTCCTTGAGACAGCCATTCGGAAGCTCTGTGTGCTTTTGTAGTGCAGCGAAGTGAATGTTCCGCTTAACCCGTTCGAGGTCAATGATGACGGTTTTCTTGGCTACATCTACTTGCTAGAGGTCGTCAGAGAGGCCAAGATTCATTGGTCTACGTTCCAGGTTGACAGCCGTAGTGCTGGAGGTTTTTTATCATTCTTCTTTAGGTGTTTGCCTGTTGCAACACACGAGCTTATTTATTTTGTCTAAGCTTCACACATCAGATGAAGCAAGCAAGTTGTGGTGAGGTAGTACCTTATGGACGTCCTGGAGTGCTCAGTGCTAGGATCCCTAAATCGGCGTTGCTGGCAGAGTCCGGCGGAAATGCAAGCCAATACTGCCGGAGCCAGTGCAGCTGCAGAAGGTGCCAGAGGGTTAACCCGTGAGTACTATGAGTACGAACAGGGACAAAATATTTCTGGAAAGCAACAGGGGCTTGTAGTTGTTTGCTAGACATATAAAATGGATATAATTTTGCTTCCGCGAAACTATTGATTCAAAGTTTTGTTAGGCAGAAATTAATCGAAAAGTTTTCAGATAGACCTTTCCTAGTCAATCCGTTTTCTGTTTCTGTGCGAAATTCAGGAAGTAAAACTCATTTTAGATATACGTATTTCTTAACGATCTGTTAAATATGATGTTTTAAATATAGTTTTGGCTTACTTAAAAGTTTTTTATGTTTAGGTTTCATTTATTGATATTATTTTATTGAAATTTATAACCCCAAGAATAATATGAATAATTTGAAATAAAAGAAAAACTGTTTTGACTTTCCTAATGTTCTAATATGCATGTTTCGTATTGATTTATGTGCATCGAATTATTTAATGACCTGTAATGAGATTTTAGAAAAGGATTGGTAACAGAATAGCGTGTATTGCAGTGCTACTATAACCGTACAAACAGTTTTCACTTCTGCCTAACAAAACTTCAATAAGACGTAGCTCAGATACACAAGGATGGATTTGGAAATGACAGTAGTTGTTATTTACATTTTTCCTGACATGAATTAGTATTTCAAAACAAAGAACAACAAAATAAAACATGAAAAGGTTATCCTGAATGTAGAGCGTTCTTAAAAATAAAGCGATCGGCCATTTTATAAATATTCCTGGAATAATAGCCTACTCATTGTGACCTCTTCAAAACCTCTTCAAAAAAAAATAAGATTATGTAATCTGAAATAACCAATTTATTTTTGACATCAAGAAAATAAACTCCTCAGTGACTATGACTAAGAGAAAAACAGCATGGGTTTTTTTTTTCAAATGACCAATTTAAAAAAGAGACACCACAAAAATTAACTTAAAAGAGGACAGGAGGCGTTACAACCTTAAAACTGTCAGTAGCAATGGGGTTTTAACTCGATTCACACTCACCAACCTCGCACTTGTTCCAACCGGTTTAAACAAGTTTTGAACTGAATCACTATCCTGTTTTTTTATTTTTAAATTGCAGTGTTTGTGATATGCAGGATTTATACTCGAAAATAATCAGTAACACCCACAATTGTAATTTATAAACTGAACAGTTACCTCGGAACCATGGCTGGTGATCATGGAATTGTATTAATCTGAAAAAACAGCACCATATTTAAGTTCAAAGTTAACCTTTAAATGCACACTCTAGTTTAAGATATCAAAATTTACAGTTTACGCATGTTAATTTGGAGTTGGGAACAACCAGGGAATCTGCGCCGGGATATGCATTAATATGATCATACTCATAAACATAAGCATTTAATATTTGTCTTGTTCGGCGGCTTTCAAAGTCGGCTTTTCATCTATTCCGTATCGGTCTGTTGGTGAAGACATCGTCTAATTTATCATTTTAAACATGCTGAAGTCCATATTTTTGTCCTATATCTAAGATGCATTAAATTTAATTAAATTGAGACCAGGGACATCTATCAAGTATTTTGTCGACATTTCAGCCCATAAGATGCTTGAGATATGAGACAGGTTTCCAACCTTAGTTTTTTATCTTGGGTCCAGGTTGCGTTTGATGGGTTTTTTTCATTGGACACAGTGATACTCAAATCAAGTATTTTCTGACCTTCCTTGCCTGTTTCTCGACCTGCTGGACAGTTCATATATAATCGTCAACATGAATTTACGTGACTATGACTATTTAGTTTCATGTAGCAGACTTGTGTTACTGTTCTTTAATAAAAGGAAATTCCTTTCCATAAAAAATGTTTATAATTTTAAAGTATACGTTATCTAAGTATGCATTGGAGCTGGTACATGTATAATTGCAATAAATTGTGGAAGGCTTCCATAAGCGAAATAAGGAAAAATGAAAGAGGCTTGCATTAACATGAAGGAGGGTCAACTCTAGTTTACGTAGAGACAAAGTGAATAGCCACTCCCAGAAAATACAGCCACCCCCCCCACACACACACACAATGATCAATTTTAAATTTAAGAAAAACACACAAAGAACAGGGCCCTATATTTATTTGAATTTACGGAAAATAATTTGACAAATAAAATTGTGATGATACGATCAAAATTTAATTTATTAAAGCACCTGGATTTTCTTCCTTTGAGGATTTTGCATAAAAAAGGAAACGTAGGTGCTAAATTTGATTATCAAAATCACGAACATGAAACTTAGTAAAAAAATATTCACAATAATATTTAATGCAAAAGCTTTTAAGAAACGGTATTGATAATTTCTACACTTCATTTAGAATTCGATATCAAGGATAAAGGTTATAAACCTGGGATTGGAAGCCAGTCTCAAATCTCAAGCATCTGATTGGCTGAAATGGCGACTGGTCTCCATTTCAGCCAATCAGATACTTGAGATTTGAGACTGGTTTCTATGCTCAGTTTTATAACCTTAGGCACAAATAAACATAAATTCGCCTTTCGCCTATGCAAGTTTCAGATTATTATTCCAATCCGTACCACTGTTACGCAACCATGTGCGTCATTGGGATGTTGTATAGAATTCAGTGTTTCAGGTTAACTCCTTTAGTAATCCCCCAGTGCAAAATTAGATCCACAATTTACTAGAACTATCAGTTGTTTCATTTGCGCACGCATCATCTGTCTTGATTTTAATGCAATGGCTTCTCAAATTATGCACATATAAAAGTAAGCAATTAGCGACATAATTATGATAGGTATTCTTTTGTCACAATCTATAGAAAATGCAGTTTTATGTGTAATATTATATCATTTAAATGACAAAATATAATACGTCAATAAAAGGGGTTTTATCTGATGATAAAGTGCTTATAAGGGGAAATAAAACCAGAAATGAAAGAAAAAAGTGAAATAAGCATATCGGATGGCCACGTGCAGCAGACAGAGCACACAGCCAAAAAGTAGAGGAGAAGAGAGCATGGTATTAGTTTCAAAATAGTTGCCAAAAAGTAACGACAGTGAGAACCCGAGGGGTTACCGCCTTTGAACGGTCAGTCACAATTTTGCATGCAAAATCTAAAATGGCATGCTCAAACATCTGTATAAAACAAAACAAAGAAAATGACACCCAATTAAGACTTAAAGCATGTGATCGTGTTTGAGAGAAGTTTTATAGCTGTTGTTTTTTTTTAATATTAAGATTTCTTGTATTTACTTTTGCATTAATCAGTATTCTTAGTGGATTTGATCATAACAAAAAATCCGGTTTACCCGGTACAACATACTATTTAAACCAAATTTAAAATATAGTTAAGATAAAGTAACAAGAAATTCTATCAATAGCTTCAAGAATAACTGCTTAGACCTATGCTAGAGGATAAGGGAACGTTGAACACCATCGAACACAACAGATAAGATAATATTGCATACTCGGTTTGATTGAGTCTGTTTAAAGGCAGTAATGGAAATGCACATTACCCACGCCGCCTAGCCCCGGGTTGAGTGCAAGCCAATATTGACACAAGTAAACATAGCAACTTTTATCCATCTCAATCGCTCAAACTAGCAAAACAGGACAATATTTTTAGCTGTAAAGCAAAATATGGCTATTTATCTTGAAACAAATATGTAGAGCAAATTCGGCGGAACAGAATATAGACCTCACCTGGGATTGAAAAAGTGTCATTAGATATTTTCTGCAGACTTATACAATTATCTCCAGATCGTCTTCATCGCCAACGAGAAAATATTTTATACCACGTTATAGACTATTATATAATATGACATGTAATTAAAAGTAGCATCTATCTTTGCAACTAATTAAGCCATCAAATGGTATGCTATCAAATTTCATACCTATAAAGCATGGGTGGCAGCTGATTGTTACTGACTGACTGGAGTTACGTACAGAGTGGAAGCAGTTAATGTTGGACTAGCTGAATAACGTAAGACAAAAATTAAATTACGAATATTTATAAATATTCTTTGTTATGTAATTTAGCTTAATATAAAAAGTGAACGACAAATAGCCATTTAGCCTTTTCTATTTTCTATCACAATGGCTTACTATGTAATTATAAAAAGGTTACGTTCTTTCCTTTCGGTTTAGAAACGAAGCAATCAATGAAGCAAACACGTTTAGAAACAATAAAACAATATTAAGATCGTTTTCTTTTAGAGAACTTATAAGACGACGAGATACATCAAAGACATGTATCTTACTTCAAAAAGTAAAATGCTTCCAATTCAGAAATGGTTTAAAGGCAATATCATTTCAAGTTGATATTTACAGTAGCTCTATTTGTGCATTGTGGCGGCCGTAAAAAGTCTACCCGTACATATAGTCAGTGCTGTTTCAGTAAAATTATCCGTTACCGATGTCATGCGGTAATGATAACGTATATCAGGTCTATCCGATCAACATTTTATTGAGGTTGTTCCGGCTAGTTCCATTGGCTGCGCTGTCGGAATTGCAAAGCTAGGCGCTGTAGCGCGTGGTGGTGTGGGTTCGCTTCCAGGTAGTGGGGAATATCATTGTAAATTATTAATGTTTTAACAAAAGATCTCTCTAAACGGAAAATAATTTTGGGCGTTCAAATTATTTACTGACAAAAATTGGATTTAATAATATGATCAGTAACAGAAACACTTTTAAGAATATTCTTCAATTTTTTTATTCAATAAAACATACCAGTTCTAAAATGCATTGATATACTGACCCTGCAAGTTGTATAATGGAAAAAGTAGACTAGCCATATTATCTATTAGTTTGTTAAGGTATGAGAATTATTAATATTAACATGTTTTATGCCAATGCACAGCTCCCAAAGAGTGTTTTTATTTTATGCTTTCCAGTGAATTATAGAAATTTCCTGGTGAAATTAAAGCGGTATTTCACTGTTTTTTAAACAGTGGAATATCATTGAATTTCTTTTTATTTTCAATGTTTTTTCACGTTGGAACCCAAACGCACATAACATTGAGAATGAGAACGTTTAGATAACGGGCTCAAATTTGGGTAAATGAAGTCATTACGTCACGTCATAAACAAACATTTTTGGGTGCCATTTCCTGCAATTTATCTGTCAAATTCACGCAAATTGTGGACTAAAGGCATAAAATTAAAAGAACATTTGTTTCAGCCAGTGAAAGATAGAAATATATTTCACTCGTGAAATCCGGAAATTTGTATTTTCACTCGTGGCTTTGCCACTCGTGAAAATACCAATACCGGAGCACGCTCAGTGAAATATATTTCTATCTTACACTGGTAAAAACAAATATCCGCTATTTCCTGGAAGCCGACATCTTCCAAACTAAAATATATTTCTAAAATGTTGCAAACACTTAATTGTTAAATAAAAGAACTTTTTATTATTGCAAACTAGATGATATATCCTCGTCAGAGAAAATTTCATATTTCCACATTGTAATAATATCACCTTTATTTCCTTCATTTCTGAAGAGAATAGCAATTAAAAAATGAAATATATATGTTATATAGTATGGCACAACGAAACTAAAGCAAAAAAAACCAGACGTAAAACAAGGTATTACATTGAAAAAGCAAAAGGTGCAATGTACAAACAGTTCGTTCGCCTAAACGGCTAGACTGATTAAATTTATACAAATTTATGCACATTATGATAATAACTATAAAAGTATAAGTGACCTTAATAAATTTCTCTTAGTCATTCATTTGACAATTTTACCTGTAAAATGCACAAACAAATACAAAACATAAGAAGCTGATGGAATTGCCAAGCGAAATCTGTAATCAAATACCTTATTCGGTTAATTCAGCAAGAACACGCTGGCAAGAATACAAAAATATGTGGCACTCTCTGGGAAAAATGGTCCAAAATGCAATTTTTGGTCAAAATGAGTTATGATCATTTTCAGGTACCTTGTTGACTTTGAAGTACACCGATTCAATTTTGAGCGTCAACGTTGCGAAACGAAACATAGACTATGTTCCTTTGGTAAATTAACTTTAAAACACCAATTTACTCAAAACACCAACTTACTCAAACTTGTGCATGCAAAAAATTAAAATCATACAAAACAAGACGCTTTTGACATTGTAAAGCGAAATTGGTAGGTACTCGATGACCTCACTGAGTAAATTATTGTGCCACTGACCTTTTCAAGGCGGTAACCCCTCGGGTTCTCACTTTCGTTAATTGTTTGTGGGCGTCTATCTTTCGTCTATTTGAAGCTGATTTTTGTATAACCATGCTCTCTTCTCCTCTCTGCTTCCTGGCTGTGTGCGGAGGCTGTGCTTGCTGTATGTGGCAATTCCTGATAGGCATATTTCACTTTTTTCTTTCCTTGCTTGTCAATCAGAAATGCGAAATGTCTTCTTGCAGTTGTGATTTTTAAATTGCAAATGTGATTCGAATTAAATAGAGTATCTGGCGATCAAATTTGCCAAACGTTTTTTAGTATTTTGTGCCACTGGTTACCCTGTTTCAAATGTTAATTTAATATGGAAACTGTTAATTGAATCGTTTAACTCTGCAACCTCTAGGAAAGTTAATAAGCCGTGATATATAAATCTTGTAAAATGTTACCTTACCATTTTAAATACAGAGTAAAAAATCAAAGTACTGAAAGTACAGAAAACCAGCGAAGCGATTTTGCTTCTTGAGAATAACCAGTGCCATGATTCTCATACATGTATCCATTTACGAAAAAGCAAAAGAACTTGTTTCACTCGCAAAGACCTTCATCTTGTCTATATGATAGTGAAAATAAGGGTTTCCATGTATTATCTGGATGAAGGTTTCTGTTAACCCTTTACTCCATAGATATACCTTCATAGCTTGGGCGAACAGTTCAGATCCATATCAGTTGGCACATCTTTGCGATCTGATTTGGATTTAAGTGTTCGCTTTGAGAATCATTAATTTTTTCCAACCAGTAATCACAAATTTTAGATCCAGATCAGATGGCACTATTGTGCCAGCTGACTGGGACCTGAACTTTTCACCTATGTGATGAAAGGCGTATATATTGAGTAAAGGGTTTTAAGCAAGAAATTATAATAGTGAAATCTGTGTACTGACTACTGACATCCCAAAGACAGAATGAACACGAAAAATGATATAAAAAGTGAGACCCGATCGATGGGAATGATTATGCATTTATTTGAAAAAAGAAGTATATAATCGTTTCCTTCATTGTGAATAACATGTAAAGGAAATCATAGAATTGAGAATCCTACAAGATAAAACAACCGAGAGTCATAACATTGCCGAAAGCATTGGAATTTAATGCTAGATAACACACATGTCAAATTGAAGTCAGAGGAAAATGAATTACTATAGCTTATACCATAAATTTCCACCGTATTAAGTTGTAATATCCGGTATATTAGTTTTAATATGTAAAATTTTACACATCTCAATAGTTTATTGTTTACTGTTCACGCTTATAAGTGGAAATCCAATATATAAAAATATTCAGCAATGATGATTGCTTCATGTTCAGTGATTTACAACAATCATGAACGCCTTTCGTCAAATAATGAACAAATGTTCGCAATATGTCTTGAAAATTTCAAGTGAAAGCATTTGCGCATTTATTTCATAAAGTAGACAATTGCAGAAAATATGCTGATGGAAATTTATCATTATCGTTATTGTTAATGATAAAAAAAAACGTGAAACAAACAGTTTAGCAGCGGAACAAACGTCCAATATTGAAATGGTTTTAAAATGACAAAATAAAGAAAATGTTGTCACTGTTATTTTGAGCTTCGAATTAGCAGAAAAAGATATATATTTAATATTTCAGAATTAATATTAAGCTATTGAAATATCCTAACTTCGGGAATATCGTTTATATCTCTACCTAAAGGTAACACATCTGTGGCTCGCTAAAGAATCCCTGGCGGCTACAACCCCTACATAAAATTGCTTTTCTGTTGTCGATTGTGTTCTGAATTAGGGACAGCGCAGTGAAGCAGTCAAGTATTCTTTTAGCGATACTAACGTGGCACGAACCAACTTTAACACGTAACAGGAAACTTGGACTACTTTGCTTGCTCTGATTACTTTGAAATGCGTAAATCGCCGGTTGCCAGTGCCTAGTTTTGGTTTGATACCGATTTCAGAATTGTGATTAGTAAAACCAGCTTCGCTGGTTAACAATATTCTCGTCAGTCATATCTTTATAGAAAAAAAAACAGATATAAGACGAGTACATATAACTTAAAATCTTCGAAATTTCTTTTTTCTCTGTTTACAGGTTTTGCACGAAATCAGAAAGAGGATGATAGAACACAGCGGTTAATCATATTAATCGACCAAATCACTTGCAAGTTGATCACTTCGAGCTGCACGACAGTCTAAGAAGAATACTAATTTTATTAAATTAAAAGCTTTGTGTTTTCTAATTAACTTATTTTTTCGCAATACATAGTTATTTATATTTTATTTACTATATGTTTTTCTCTTATAAGACGACGATGCGAGTCTCTGCAGGATTGCTCATTCTATCTTTACTGCCATACAGCATGGTTTATATGGCCGTACAACAGCCTGCTAGAAAGATATCAAATCCTTTAAAAACTGTCAATGTGTCGGCAGAAAACCTAAAGAAAGAAACATTAGAGAACAATAATATGAATTCAAACTTTACAACGACCGAACTTACTGTACTAACTTCAACTATTAGAGAAGAAGATACACAAAGATCTGGTTCTGGAAATGATAACAACTGTTCATTCCATGGGCCTGTAAATGAATTAGTATTACCAATGAAAGAAAATAAGACCTGGAAAGATTATCCTGAAGGTAAAGCGTTCTTAAGGATGAAAAGATTTGTTGGCCATTTAACAAATGTTCCAGGAATAGTAGCCAACCCATTATGTATACTGGCTGTGATGTCTTCAAAACCACTTCAAACCCCCGAACTGTACATAATAATCCGTGGATTATCCGATCTGTGTACCGTTGTATTCAGATACAGCATGTTTCTTTCAGATGGTCATCTATCAGATCCAAAAGGGGTGTTATGCAAGATGCTAAGACTTTCAGCGTCTGTGTGTTCTCTGTTTTCAAGCTACGTTTTAGTTCTCTGGACAATAGAGAGATTGATTGTTGTATTCTTTCCGTTACATCATCCATATGTATGTTCAATGGAAAATTCGAAAATGGCGCTTATTGTAACATTTGTTGTAAGCTTTGCCACAGCGTTAGCTTTTTTGGATGACAGACTAAGCAGTAATCTGACAGGTGATAATCTTTTATACTGCTGTCAATATACGTCATTTACTTATAAAACTTGGCTCAATGCGGAGTCAGTATTTTATATATATTTACCGTTGTTGATTATTTTTACTTTCAACATTAATATTTTGTTGCAAAAAGTCAACGATGTCTTTATGGCATACGAAAATCAATTGACAGTTGACGACATCAGAATACTGCAACTGGAACAATGCCATGTCACAAATTTGCATCTTTCAGTAACATCTACATATTTTGCACTCCATACACCCTACATCCTTTCACTTTTTTGGGGCTATCTGTATCCCGATGTGAACACAATCTTCTACAGCAGTCCTCACGATTTCTCAAAATACGTTCTGCTTACATCTGTTGGCTTATGGGTGATTGAACTACAACATTCCATACAGTTCTTTTTGTATTGTGCCGTCCTTTGTAATTTTAGAGTGAAACTAACAAAACTTATGTGTCAATTTATATCATGTCAGTTTTTATATCGAGAGCTTCCATAAAGCTAGCAAGACGGTACATCATAAAAATGAAAAAAAAAACTCTTTCCAATAGTTAGTGTCTAACTGTTTAAAGCCAAAATCACATAATGAAAAACGATACACGATACACATTCACATGAGCAATTTTGTTTCTTGTAAATGTAAATTAAAAGCTTCAGAATAAAACCATTTTATCTTTAATAATCTACATAGCTCGAAATACACGAGAAATATATATGCATTCCTATTTACCTTTGTTTGATCTGAAACGACTTTAATTTTTAAGAATTAACATCAATACCGATGTGCCAGCTGATCTGGATCTAAACTGTTCGCCCACGCAACAAATGTGTTTCTATGGAGGAAAGGGTTAAACAGCTTCAAGGCATTAAATTGTTGTTACATTGTTTATTCAATGTTTGAAAATGTAGTTTCTACAACAAATAATATAAAGAAAAGTTTCTTAAGACTAAATATGTTGAAAAGCTAAACAAACGTATTGTTTGATCAAACTATACAAATATATTGTATCAAGATAACGTTAGAAGTAATGCAAAATACATTATCCCCAACTTGAGATTATAATTTAATCAGTGTCAATTGTGGCTTAAACTTCGGTAAAGTTCGCTGAAGTACGCCTAGTACTGTAAAGGTTAATTATTGTGAATTGCTTTAGCAACGTGTTTTTTCTCTTGCTTTAGATTTTTGTTAATGATATTTTTGTTCGTTTTTGTTTCTTTTTACTTTTTAGCAAGCTTATTTCAGTTTAACTTTATGTTTTTATAGCGCTAAAGCAATTTGCAGGTATCATAAAGATTTACTGAGATAAAATACATTCTTCTTCTACCGTTTATTAAATTGTATGTGTTATGTTGATATTTCCAATATATATATAATTTATACATTCAGTATATTATGCAAATTACATGTACATGAAACTTAATTTACACACATCATCTTTTTAACACATTGATGATTTTAACAGTTTTGTTGACTTTTTTCCTACCAGTGGATTTTAATTAACTTCATATACACAAAAACATCTTTTAAAGACAATAAATAAAAAAACATTAATTTTATTTTTAAAATAAACATATTTGCCAATAAAGATAGCTTTTTACAAAATAAAACTTTTTTCTCAATGAAAAAATAAACACGGAAAATAAATTTTCACTAAAAATATTTCGGTTGAAATATAATTTTTTCCAACTTCCGAATTCTTCTCTAGTGCTCATGATTTTTCAAATCATTATAAAACTGTTCTTTTAGAATATCTCAAGAAAAAAGGTCCATTATGCTTGTTTTGGAAATATTGTTTAAAACATGAAAGCTATTTTTCAAAACAGGACATATTGTGTAAATATGTACAGAGTAAAACTTAAACATATTTTCATTTCAGTAAACAAAGCAAAAGGCTCTATAACACTATAACTTTTCTATTCAATTTCATATTTGCATACCTTCAAGTTAGTTCTGTATCTAACTTGCAAAGTTTCATTCAAATCTAAACAACTTTTAATTTTTTGAAACTTTAGCAATCGACTTTAAGAATCTTTTGTAGTTTAAAATATCAAAGATTTTATTGTATCATACATTAATTGCTTCTATGAGTATAATTATAATATAAATAACTAATGTTAGTGTCGCAAAGTGTTTTTGCACGACGGTGGCAGGGGTTAAAGAGTTTATGAAGGTTTATAGGTAAAACTGAAAAAAAACACTAAAAGCTCGATTTGTTTCTTTTATCCCTGTCATCGTGTTCTTGCTGATTTGACTCCAGGTGTTCTGGTCTCTGCAAGATCACTGAGTACCCACCCCTTTGGCTTTTCAATGCTATTAGCTTTGATGTTTTATACGTTTGTGTGCTTTTGCATGCAACATTGTTGAGCTGATAGGTGGGTTGGAGTTATTTCACTAAGACAAATGTGCTTGTTTTGTGATATGAGAACCTGCTGGGGCAAGTCTGAGGTTGTTGCATCCTAAAACCTGGTTTAAACACCCAGTGGCAATTTGTTTTGCCGCTGACCGTGTAGGCGGTAACTCCAAAGGTTCTCTTTTTCGTTAATTGTTTGTTGTCTTATTTGAATTGACATACTTATAACAACCATGCTCTCTCTCTTCCTATCTTCTCTTTCGCTGCGTGGGGAGACTGTGTTTTGTGATTGTGGCGATTCCTGATATACATATTTCACTTTTTCATAAGTGTTCATTTGATTTTACACGCTTTACTCATGCAATCTGTTCATTATATAAAATAAACTGAGCTCCAATGTGGCATTTTGTTTCTTTTATGCTTTCCCGATAAAAGCAACAACCTCACATTAACCTTTATGTTGTGACTTATTCACAAAAAGTGAAATATGCATATCATGAATTGCCACATTCAGAAAAAACAGCCGCCCTTCACAGTCAAGAAGAAGGGAGAGGGAGAGAGCATGGATAATAAAATGATCAATTTCAAAAAGACAAAGCACGAGACAAAAGAGATCATGAGACACGTGATCACGAGAAAACACGTTCTTAAAAAACATTTTTTATATTAAATTGTATTTGTTATGTAGATATTACCAATATGCTTATATTTTTAGTACATGTTTACTATATTATCCATATTTCTTAATGTAATAGATGAAACAGGAACTTTGAAAACCACTGAACGCAATGACGCAATATGCGCTCTTTTCGTACAGTTGTATAGTTAAAAACCTCAATTAAACTAATATGATGCTGTGGCATTTGCAATATCAGCCTTAATCCTACTTGAAACCTGTTACTTTTTAATACTTATAATTATATTACATCTTTTCCAAAAATGTACTGTTCTTATTTTTTTGAATTGCAGAATTTACTTGAAAGAGGTTCATATTCAAAATTAATTTTGTTCCCTGGCGATCTTACATGTTGTAAATTTCGTTTAGAAATGTATCTCAGATGGTGGTGTTTATCTTTTTCAATTTTTTTTACAAAAGCGTAAATTCAATATCATGTGACGACTGTAAAATGAGTCCCCGTACTTAATATCAGATTTAAGGCAATTACTACTTTTTTAGGTCGTATAAAGTCGCCCACTACTAAATATCGGCGCTATTATTTATTACATCCTTTGAAGGTCATTGCAAACGACACCTAGTCTTATGTTTGATGAAAGTGCGCCGTAAAAGTACTTGTTTTTAATATTTCAGTCTGTTTTATATGGGTGGTAACAATATCTAAGACGGTATAGCAACAAGGTCTGATGACATTATTTGGTTATTGTCCAATCTCTCCGATGATACACCACCTTCTTTTTAAGATTTTGCCTTTCAATTTTACTTTTCTTATATTTATCTCATTCTTAAATATAGGCAAAAAGACTGCTGACCACGGATGAAATTAAACGAAAAATATCGCATGGAAAGTTGCGGGAGCATCGTCACACCATCGAATGTTATGGATTGAAATGGGAAATAGTGTAAGGTCACCTAATTATCGGTTCAACAACATAAAGACATGTAAAAGCCTATGTATGTAAATCATATGCTTGAGATTTGAGTCTGGTTCCAATCTCAGTTTCAATCAGAAAGTTATGTTTCACTGAGTAGATATTAACTAACGCCCAATGCGGGAACAGGTTTATTGTGCATTAATATGCATACTCATTCCTGTCCATGAACAGGCTCAATCAAGCCGAATCTACAATATGTTCATATTAATCGTGTTCAGTGTCTTTTAAAGTTTCATTATTTTATCTTTTTCAATGTTAGAGTTGCTTCGTTTACAAAATGTGGATGTCGTACAATCTCTCCACTTACAATTACTCAGTTCTGATATTTATTACGTCTTTTAAGGTAGTTGAGCATGCGTTTATTAATTATACTCGTAACACTTTTTTTTTAATTCAACAGTTCAATCGCCTTTTTATGAATAGTTTCAATGGCCAGCAGTACAGAATGGGTAAAGAAAATTTACAATGTGCACACAAATTGATGCTGTCATTGATAATGTCAAAATGGCTGCTGCAGTTTTACACTGGATTCAATATTGAAGCTTTAGATATTGAATAAAGTCTAGTATTTTTATCTTTCTTTGGCGTATTCTGTGATACGGATTATTTACATTCTTACAATCCTTGTCAAAATTATATCATTTTCAATTTTCCTTATTGCTAACCCAGTCTTTTATCTGGGTGCGCTAAGTCGCTAATCAATGAATGGTATTAATAAAAAAAAGACATTGATGGCTCCTTATTACCGAAATGTGGTATGGGTTAAATTTTGAACTGTTTACCTGGAATATGTAGAGATTCGTTCAACTAAGTAATAGGCGGCGTGGGCAGTTATATGCATTTCCATAACCGCATAGGAACAGTCTCAAACAAACCAAGCCTGCTTTATTTCCGTATTTCTCAGGAGGTTCGAAGGTTTTCATGAGCTATCTACAGTTATCTACCGTCGCAACTACTTTGTCAGATTGTATAAACTCCAACCCACTCGCAAGATGACAATGCTTCGTGCAACAGCACAAACATATATTTTTGAAAAACATTTAAAGATGATTTATGTTAATATACGTTCCTGACTGTTAAGAACTTTTTTAAACACCAAGTGTTTTTGCTGCAACTTGTCCCAATGATATAAACTCCTGTACTTTTACATCTTGCATTGGCGTTTTCTGTGGTCGCATGATATTTATTCTTAAAATACTTGTCAAATTATATCATATTTAGTTTCGCTCATTGGTTTAACGATTCATATTTTTTTCATTACCTTTCGTCATGTGGTTTTTAAAAGAGAAATTTTGATGTCAGGTTATTAGGCGTGCACCAATTCACAACCTGGAAGTGATCAGGCTGATGTGTTTTATTGGTTATATGATTTTTATCATTTATGTCAGAAGAACATTTATTGGGAAGCCATGCATGTATTCAACAAATAAAGACAGGCGGCGTACGATTTTGAACACCGTGTTTACATGCAAACCACAGATAAAACACATACAAATTGTACAATGCATTGTCCTTTGGTATTTCTGTGTAATCATTAATCTTCACTAGATTTCAGTTTAGTAGAAAACTAGTATATTCTGGACAACGAGAAGACAAGACACATCAAGTTTCGTTACTTTACAGCCGTATATGACTTATGCCTTGAGTATTCCTTAAAATTCTAGTAAACTTTCTGAGATTTTCTTAATCCACTTCACAAAATCTCCTTCATTAACAGTTAATGCCTGTTACGATCGTTGCATATACCGTGATTGCGGCGTAGTGCCGTTCCCGAGGTGTGTCAGGTTAGTCATTGCGTTCAAGGAAAAATTATTTGAAGGATTCAAGAGCTAGTAATGTTTGTACTATATATTTGACAAACCATAGTTAGTAAAGCCAGACACAACATAGTCTCTTGATATACTTTCTCTATTCTGGACGACAGTTTTTCAAGCTTCATAGCATGTTATGCATTTAATGATAAATTTTTACAATTTATTTTAATTCGAGCGTCAGCGTCGTGGTTCTTTCATATTTCACTCATCTTGTCTAGACATGATCATAGAATATCAACCCAGTTTTGCTTAACAGTTCAACTTTTCTTTTGCAAATGTTTTCATTTTGCGTGTATGTGCAGTGTCAAGCCTGGAGTTAACCCACATATTTTTGTCAATCTTTATTATAGTTTCGTTTATGTACAGAATAAAACTCACAAACACGTTAAAATCAAATGTATATAGCTATTAAATATGTAAGAATTATAAGACACTTATAAAAAATAAAACGTGAATTTTAAAAGCGACCGAACACGACAAAATGAAAATATTGCAGGTATGGCGTGATTGAGCATGTTCATGGGCAATAATTTAAATGGAGGATTGTTTCACACTACCCCGAAGCTAAAAAGTGAATAACTGGATTCTATTCAACAAGGTAAACTTTTCTTATTTGTTCTTGGGGCTCTTAGCTTATCAAACCTCACAGTTGTCCCAACAGGTTCTGAGCAAACAAGTATAAAATTGTCTTGGTGAATAACCTCCAATCCACACAACAAAACAACAATGCTATAGGCAAAGGACACTAACGTATAAAACATAGGATACTAATAGGAGTGTCATATAGAGACGGTTGTTACCCAATGATCTTACTGAGATCTGAAGTATAAACAGCAATCATCCAGAATAAGGTAAAAAGAATAAAAACGTGAAATATGCATATCAGAAATCGACACACTCACAAAACACAGCCTCCCTACGTAGCGGAAGAGAAGAGAGGAAAATATGTTTGTTATAAGTTTGTCAAATTCAAATAAGACGCCACAAACAATTAACGAAAAGGAGAACTTTAGGGGATACCTCTTTGGAACTGTCAGTGGCAAAAAATTGCCACTGGGGATATAAACCAGGTTCTAAGGTGCACCAATTTCACACTTGCCCCAAAAGGTTCTCATATCACAAATCAAGCACAATTTGTCATCATGAAATAACTCCAAC
This sequence comes from Corbicula japonica, assembly GCA_038501625.1. Classification (NCBI taxonomy): domain Eukaryota; kingdom Metazoa; phylum Mollusca; class Bivalvia; order Venerida; family Cyrenidae; genus Corbicula; species Corbicula japonica. The sequence continues at coordinate 5,228 of JAZAYU010000894.1, read as the reverse complement.
CCACATCAGCTCAACAATGTTGCATGCAAAAGCTCACAAACATATAAAGCATAAGAATCTTATAGCATTGAAAAAGCAAAGGGGAGGTTCTCAATGATCTAACCGAGACTAGAGTACCTAGAGTGAAATCAGCAAGAACGCGATGACAGGGATAAGAGAAATAAATCGAGCTTAAAGGTTCTTTAAAAAAATGATTTCCCTATAACCCTTCATAAACTCTGAAACCCCTGCCATCGTCGAGATTGGTTAGTTACCAGCCCTGCAGAGCGCTGAAGAATATCATGTTGGTAATCTTTCTTTTTGAAATTACTGATGGTTTTACCAATACCTGGGAGCAATTAACATTGTCTTTTATTTCTTTAAGTTTATAAATTAAGTTTCCATATAAAACGGACCCTGACATACCTTGTTGCGATAGTGATTTTAAATTGCACCTGTATTTTTTCGATAAAAGCTGGGTATCGGCGATAAAGTGTGCAAAAAGTTGTCCTTAATTTGTGATACCGATAACCTTGTTTTTAAAGCGTTTCTGTAATGCAAAAATTACGTTCATTGAAACCATTAACATCATAGCAAGCTCTGGAAAATTGTTATTATCTATATTCAACGAATCATCAAGGTACCTCGAGGTGTTGTTAAGGTACCTCGAGGAGTTGTTAAAGTCTGTAGTAATGACATTCTAATGTTCGGTAGAAAGAGATCACCTAAATGTCTTTCATAACAGTATAAAAACAGATCAGCAACAAGGGGTGCACAATTTGTATCCATTAGAATGAATATTACTTGTATATAAATAGCGGTACCAAATCTATTTTTTCAAATGTAATTCAACAATAATTCAACAGTTAATGAAAGAACTTTTTCAGTAAACATCGATTCAGATATTGACTGACAAACGGAAAATATTATTTATGTTTTAACCTGAAATGCTTAAAATTGTGGGATTCAATATGTTGGACAGACCGGGCGCCCTTTGAAAACATGTTTCAGTCAGCACTGTTCTAAAATCACTATAGGTTGTGTTTTGTGAGTGTGGCGATTCCTAACATGCATATATTACTTTTTTCACAAATCGAGTTTCTACCTTTCAAACTTTAATTATCTTTATAAGCATTTCCATATTAAATATGTAAAGTATTATAATTAATTCACAACATTAATCTTGACAACATGTACTTGTTTGTTCATAAAAGAACGTATTGGGGCAAGTGTGGGGTTGGTGCAACCTAGAACCTGGTTAAAATCCCCAGTTGCAGATTGTTTTGCCACTGACCGTTCCAATGCGATGACCCCCGTGTTCTCATTTTCGCTTATTGTTTGTGGTGTCTGTTTTGAAATTGTTCATTTTATAAACCTTGCTCTCAATTCCTCTCTTAGCTGTGTCGGGAGGCTTTGTCTTCTGAATGTGGCAATTCCTGATATGCATATTTCACTTTTTACTTTAACAAACAGTGGTTTATATCCTCTTTATTGTACAATCAATGATAGGTTTCCAGACTTTTAGTTGTTTTTATATAAAATACTCTTAACATGATAAAAAATATATTACTTTTTTCAAATTTTGTATTAATGGCAGAGCGAAAACAATAAAAAAGAATTTGTATGTACCACTACAAAAATAAGAAAATGATGCATTAGCTTTATTGAATTTTAATTTTTATTTCTAGGTCTTATTCTTTATTAATAATGCGAATTTTACTTACAAATGTTAAGTGCTCTTGATCACAAAACGGCCCAATGACATGCAACTTGGGTAAGTAATATGGAATTGGAAGGTCAGATTTCATATCAGACATGACATAAGAACACCCACACGGGTTTATAGTTTACGTAGATATTAAAATGTCGGTGCTGACCAGTGCATAGTGGTCTACAGGCAAAATGAAACTGCAAAACACTTTTTGTTTCATTCGTTTAAGCTTTTAAAGAACAATTTGACGTCCTCATTAAAAACGCGTGTACTTTATATTTTATTGCAACAATAATTATATTACGATACAGACTACTTAAGTTTCATAATTAAAAATTTTCTTTGATGTTCAGCGACCATTAGAGATTTAAGCTCATGTTGCAGGAACAACGTTAAACTCTGGTAATATAAAGATTGATTTAAAATGTTCTACGTGTATTAATTTAAGTACATTTTAAGGAAGTCTTCCCCTAATGAGCTTCGGTAGATATCGCCACTGTTCTGTCAAGGCGGTAGTTATTGTTTTTGCCCGGTGAAAAATGTAATTTTACCAAATAACACTAAATAAAATATTAATGTTTAGATTTAAAGTTAAAATAAATCAAAATATGTTATAGAGGACAAACATTTCGACTTATATCATGTTTAGAAAGAAAATACTTAAAAAAAATTTTGGTCACGTGACATTTTGGGAAATTCCCTGCTTGCAAACCGAAAGTACAAAAACTAATGCAGATAGAAGGTAATTTTCGAGTGAGATTTAGTGCTCCTAAGCGTCAAACAATTCGGAAACAACCCAGTAGAACGTTATTGACAGAACCTAAATACGCCAACGTGTATTTATGCCTGTAAAAACCCGAATTTCACATATGGACAGGTTTAAAACACGACAAATAAATTTTGTTTTAAAACGGGCCGTCTTTTGAGTAAAATTTAGTCGGAAACGGAAACACGGTCCCGACCCTTAATTTCTTTAACTTCTCCGTCTTCTGTCCATATTGCGGCTAAATTAAACACTTTCACATACATGCAAACGTCAGTTCGTTTGTCTCCAATAAATTTATCTTCGGCTACTTCCGCAATGTGACCAGTTTGCAGAGTGCAAAATGTACTAATTTATTTAAAAATAATTTGAAAATAAAATTGTCACCTGTCCAATCACACATTCTTCAAAAATATAACATTTCCACTGCAATAAAACTAGTAAACGACGGAAAACGCAGATTTTATACTTTTATATACAAGTGCAATTCAAAGAGGTGTAGGTGCTGCAATTTTTTAAAATGTAATTCAACAATAAAATCAACAGTTAATGGAAGAACTTTTTCAGTAAACATCAATTCAGATATTGACTGAAAAACGGATAATATTATTTGTTTTAACCTGAAATGCTTTAAGTTGTGGGATTCAATATGTTGGACAGACGGAGCGCCCTTTGAAAACACGTTTTAGTCAGCACTGTTCTAAAATAAGAAACAATAATAAAATCAATACATATTTATATAAACATTTTAAACAATCAGGCCACACTTTAAAACATGTTAACATTCAATTATTCATACTATTATAAAAGACCAAACACGCTAAAATTCGAACAACTATTTAACTCGAAGAATAGGAAAGAACTTATCAATTTGGCTAAATTAATAAACATTGTAACTAAACAATTTAGATAAAACTACAAATAAAACAAAGTCTAACATTTTACTGATTATTACCGCTTGTTTGCAGTAGTCTTTACCGTTGCGGACAGTTCACCTTGTTCTGTCATACTGTTTATTTATTTATAACAAGGTGGACTCGTCTGAAATGTAAAAGTCGATATTATAATGAACGTGTATATAGAAAATGTCGGCCTTACATTTTCGCTTTCGGTTAAGGTCGACCATAGTTCATATTTTTAATAAAACTTTGTTAAAATCCATTATGTAGGAAATTATTATGTAAATTTGTTTATGGAAGTAATTGTTTTCCATGTATTTTGTTAATGCATATGATGTATATAAACTGTGGGATTGATTTGCCATAGTCATATTCTTCGTCCTTTTATTTATTATGTTATTTTGCTATGCTATGCTAATGTACTAGTGTTAAATATATATTACCATGGTATTGCACTTACCCCGAAGACATAGACTCGTCTACCTCCTACTCGAGTTCAACCCAGCAAAATAAAACACAGTTTAGGTCCTTTTCTCTTCTCTACGTAGATTATAATTAACTGTAATACTTACTGTTATTAGGCATTTAAATCAATAATACTTGTACTAAATTCCATTTCTCGCCATTCTAAATTGTTCACCGTACTGATTATTCATTTTCATTATCTGACACGTGTAATCTGCATTCTATACTCTTATCGTATATTGAAACACACAGAGGTGACCGGTGACAGCTGTGTAGATAGCGCGAGCTTTCCGCTCGGCTGACGCGGGTTATCAACGAAGTTAAATTCGCTATTTCTTGGGTTGTCCTCTTGTGAAATAAACTAATTATACATACCGTGATCGGAATAAGAATATTGTTTTATGTATATATGTTCTCATGTTTATGTATGTACATACTGAGAAAAAATGTAATAAACTTGGAAACAAACTGTTGAAAAAATTATATTTGCATCTAGAGCATTTAAAATTAGAGCAATACTGGTTTCAGAACATAAATGGATAAAGAAATTAAAACACCTTATCCACTTGGTTTAAATGATAATATTTATTAAGAAGGTAACATTTCAAAAAATCCTGATTTTGACATTTTGGATTTGCTTCAAATACGAAAACGAAAATCGAGGTCAAACGGAATAAGGACTAATGGTAACATCAAAAGGAAATCACGTGTTCAATGATCTATTCATGACCTTCAAAATATTTTAAAACATTCTGGTAGACACGCTATGCTGTCACGGTTGGCTTCTCTTTTTATTTCAAGTTAACAGAAAGTGGATAAGGAAGCCGGTGATATTGTTATAAGACCTTACCCACTTAATGAAGTTGCCAGCCTTGCTCATTGTTACACTCGGCATGTTCTCAAACCACACATTGACTTTGAATCTGATCACCAAAGACATTTTCTGCAAAATTCATTTTTAAATAAAGGTATAGATTGTATTGACCTAGCAAGTATATTTAAAGATAAACTGTTGAATCGGCTATACCTAATTATTTCAAGAATACTGAAACACCCATCGTTTGTTATAAATACAACAAACCAATTAGAAACACAATTTTCAATTACAACAAAATTACCTCGGATTTACAGATTGCTGAGAATACACCAATATCACGAGACTGTTCCAATTCAAAATTTTGCTATCAACCTGCCGGTCACATCGTTACAGGGGATCTAAATGTTATCAAAGACTTTAGAATCCGCAATTTAATTTCAAAAGGTCCGAAATAAAGAATTCCATCAGACATCCACTTTGATACCTGTCGCGCGGAAACTGCAGAGTCTTTAAACTCTTTTTGCAATAAATGGTGTAAACGAGAACATGCTGAGCCTAATGCTCTTTCAAACTGGAAAAAACAAATATTTATAA
>JAZAYU010000893.1:0-128339 GCA_038501625.1 Corbicula japonica | reverse complement strand
CTGGCAAAAAAGAATTGTCATGTGCTTCTGATATCACTCTCACTCGCTTCTGTGTTTCTTCTGACGGCTTTATCTATATCGGTGTATGACAAGTTTTAATAATCGAAAATAATAAATATCCTGACACAGGAACCTGAATTCATAACCAGATAGGCAGATTTTTTGACATTCCCCCTTCACAACACAAGAAGTGCAAAACAATCGTACCGCGCCCACTAACCAGTTACAAGAATTTCCAGAATTGTCACTGGGTTTTTAGGCATCTTAAAGAATCTAAAATTTAAAGAAACTGTTTACATTATTGTCAACTCCCTTAAAATTGCAACTTTCCATATATTTTTCATCACATAAACAGTCCTTCTAGAGTTCAAATAAACTGTATTTACTACTTTCACTTTTTTGTCCACTCCATAGCATGACATCACACTCTGTTAATAATCAGCACCAAAGGTTGTCTAATTTTAAAGTCCCTCAACATTTATGTTGTCAAATGCAGGCCTTTTTACATTGAATATTCAAAACTGAAAGTAGACTTCAAAGTTTTGGCACCGCTTTCAGTTAACCTACAGAACTGGAGCAAAACCTATTTTGATAAATCAGAGCCTGTAAAATTATAAATAAGCATTTCAAGGATATGATCGAAAATAGTTTTTGAATGTAGCTACCTGCATGTTACCTGCAGTGTAAACCAGTCTGCCTATGTACCGGAAATTGACCGTACGATAAAATTGTAAACAAATTTGATTGCGAGGTTTCTTATAAAGGATAAATATGAAAATATTTCCAGGATTCTTACAAAGATTCCTACAATGCATGGCTTGTTTTTGCTCAGATTGCTTTGGCTTTAGTTGGTATAAAATAATATTACAAAAACAGGTATTTGAAAATCATATCACAATAGCGATCGTTGGCAAATATATTTCAGTAACTGGTTTACTGCGGTATATAACCAACCCTTAGACATCATGCAAGTGATCCGATGACAGTTGAGCCTGCCTAAACAACCACCTGCATTCAAAAGTCATGTGCCTTAAACAGCCATCTTAAATATGTCTTTAAATGCCATTTGTTTTTTTTTTATCTGTCTTAAACAGCCACCTGTGTTCAGCAGCCACATTTTATGACTTGCTTGATTGGTTGCTGAAAACAGGTTGAACTGTATATTTATTATTGACTTCCTTATTGGAAGAATTTACTCATTTGTGAAATAATCTGATATTGTCATGATTGTTGTTTATTTCCAGTAACTATCAAGCCTACTATGTTTGATGCATTTATGGCAAAGATATCAAAAATGAACAGAACACGGGTATTATGCCTACTTGGAATTCCAGTTATATTTTTTGCAACATTAATCATCCTGACTGTACATTTGAATAATGGCTCAGAGACTCAGACATCTAGGAAGCAGCGTCTGGTAGCAGCACATTTACACAAGTACGAAAGCCGGGCAGAGAAATTCGCCAGTTCTGATAAACTGCATAGAAGTCACCCGCAAGATTTCATTTACGATCCCATATTTTTGGAAATGATTGGCCAGGTTCATACAAAAGAAGATGACGACATTAAAACAAAAGGTATATATTATATTAACCCTTTCCTTCATATATGTAGGTTTTGTCACAATTTATTTGTGCAAGCATTGTAGATCCTGATCAGCGGGAAAAACGAGGCTGTCTGATCAGGATCTACACTGTGCTATAGATCCATTTGGTTATTCCTGACCAAGAAGCAAAGATTGTAGATCCAGATCATAGGGCAGAGATGTGCCAGCTGATCTGGATCTACACTTTTCACCCATGCAATTAATATATATAATTTATAACAATGAATGCCATAGATATAACATACGTAGTATTGGCAAAGGTGTAGATGCAGATCACATGCTAATCTAGGTCTACAATGGTCACATACTTGATTAAACCTGTATATATATGGATATGTTTGTGCTTGATATATTTCTTGCTTTTTTTTTGCCCACCTGAAGGGGAAAGAGTTGAAATGTGTAAATAGATATATTTTACTTAGAAACATAAAAGAAACAAAATGATACTTTTACTCTTACATCATGATTTCCCAGTTATAGTTTTTTTGCAGTATTTATAACTTTTCTGTTCCCACCGAGTCCAATCGTTCAGTATAGGTCCCAGGAGGAGAACGCATGGATAAACCGCTTTTTCAGGAGGGAATTGGGTACTGTGGTCAGTAAATTGTCTCGCATTTCTTTGAAAATTCATATTTCAGATAAAGATATGGCCTATGCTGATCTCCTATAAATACTCTAAACAATGGTCATTTCACATCCGCCAAACTTTCGGTATCTTCTGAGAACATTCTCCACAACTGCACTAGAAAATCGCAAAAAATGGCAAAATCACTCTTTAAAAGCCAATAATTTGATAATTAAGCAAAGTTCTGAGCATTTGTTTCGTTCTAAAGATTCATTTAACACTTGTCTTCATGTGTCATAAGCCTCAACTATTTTAAAGTCGTTTTAGGAGGACTTAGACCACAAGTTAGAAAATTTTCAAAATGAACGCATGGGTAGAAGTTTTCATCAATTTTCCAAATGAACGCATGGGCAGGAGGCATTTTAGAAATCCACGTTTTTTCGTGAATAACCCACATTAAATCGACATTTTGACTGTTATATTTCACAATACTTCATTCTGAATTGCTAAAATATCATTTAGATCGGTCTCTAGTTTCGTATCGTTTATAAGCGATACAATAGGGCCTATATAGTTTTTGAGATTAATTTGGAATTATTCATCATGCAAACGAAACGTCTGACACTGTAACTAGAAACGAGATAACTGTCTTAAAAAATGTACGATTTTTACTTCTTTCATTTGAATTTTATAACAAAGATTGACTATTTAAGTTCAGGATTGAACTGAAAAATCCTCCTTCCAAACCTGAAACCCATCGAAAGCTGTATTTGAAAATTTTCCCCATTGAGAATAAACATCAGAAACATGACCTCTAGTGTTGCATCAATATATTTCGCGCCGGTTTAAATTTCGCACTAGGGTAGGTGCCAAGTAAAACCAAGTAATATTTCTTTGTGTAATTGATTATACTGTTGAATATACTCATTATTTAAGGTCATAATGCAAATGTTATCATAATTTTATACTGAAACTACACTCAACCAAAGTTCTAATTGGTCACTTTTTGTCCGTATCTATTTATTAGAAAGACACTGAATTCACTGCTTATTTATGATCATATGCCAATAACAGTCTTCAACGTAACTTTTAATCTTGTAATAATTGACTTCGGAACAGTTTGGCGAGAGTTATCCTTAATTTTGCTAAAAATGCATTTCTTGCACTAAAAGGTCAAGCAAACAGAAATTTGCTCTTAATTTCTTGTTTTGTTTTAATAGGACCCCTCATTAGTAGGAAAAACATAAACACTTATTAATCAACAGCACATTTGTTTAAATAAATCCATATCAAAGTATCAAATTTTTAAATTACCTCCCTTTTAATTAAAGACTGTTCTAATTTTGACCCGGCGGTGTAAGTAAATGGTGTTGGATTCATTAAAGAAAACACTCAATAAAGATTAAAAAGACATTAGAAAATTGATTTCAAGACAAAACAGTTCTTTCCACATTCTCTTTTGACGTAGGGAACAAACGAAACTAGCATACATTGTAAACATATACAGTTGATGACCAATTAGAACTTTGGTTGAGTGTATATAGAAATACAAAGAACAACAGTAAAAATGTTAGTATCTGTTAATTGTTGTTTACAGTACTTCAGTACCTCTAGACCTTCAAACACAAGATTTTGGTCTACAAAGAACATTTAAAATATTATATTATCATATACAAATATCAATTATCATTTAAATAAAATAACATAATAAATAAAAGGAAACGATCTTACAAACCTTCTGCCCCAACAGCTCGCACAGATACACCTATAATTCCTGCCACTGCTCTTGACACTTCGTCATCCATTAATATTAATACAAGTTTTTCAGTTTAAGTGATAGATTTGAGATCAATGATCAATGTATACATTTCAAATATGCCGGGTCAAATATCACTCAGGTTCGAATGTCGGGCACAAGATTATCATCTGCATTTGATTAAATGCAAGTCATTTTCTAATTTACGTACAACTAGAGATAGTGCAATAAAAGTGAACTATAAAACTGTAAAAATATGTCGCATATATTAAATGAAAATTGATCAAAGCAACTATAATAATATTTTTTTTTCAATTCTTCCTAAATATTACAAATGGCGGAGGTTAGAAAAAGGGGAGTTATTCATGAAGTTAATACTGTAACATTAGTGTTTCTTGTTTTTTGTATCAATATAAATGATTATAAAAAGTTTACATCTGAAGCAGAGAATAATGAATCATCGTGGGAAGCGTATCAGATATGTCAGAAGTTTCGTTTGCATGATGAATAATTCCAAGTTAATCTCAAAAACTATATAGGCCCTATGGTATCGATTATTACCGATACGAAACTAGAGACCGATCTAAATGATATTTTAGCAATTCAGAATGAAGTATTGTGAAATATAACAGTCAAAAAGTCGATTTAATGTGGGTTATTCACGAAAAAACGTGGATTTCTAAAATGCCTCCTGTCCATGCGTTCATTTGGAAAATTGATGAAAACTTCTACCCATGCGTTCATTTTGTAAATTTTATAACTTGTGGTCTAAGTCCTTCTAAAACGACTTTAAAATAGTTGAGGCTTATGACACATGAAGACAAGTGTTAAACGAATGTTTAGAACGAAACCAATGCTCAGAACTTTGTTTAATTATCAAATTATTGGCTTTTAAAGAGTGATTTTGCCATTTTTTGCGATTTTCTAGTGCAGTTGTGGAGAATGTTCTTAGAAGATACCGAAAGTTTGGCGGATGTGAGATGACCATTGGTTAGAGTATATATAGGAGATCAGCATAGGCCATATCTTTATCTGAAATATGAATTTTCAAAGAAATGCGAGATGATTTACTGACCACAGTACCCAATTCCCTCCTGAAAAAGCGGTCTATCCATGCGTTCTCCTCCTGGGACCTATACTGAACGATTGGACTCGGTGTGTTCCTAAATTTGATAAATTTTTATAAGAAAATAGTTTTAAAAAATCATGCAAACAGTGGAATGTATGCGCAGATTCATGATGTCTGCAGGGTCTAGGCTGTTAAGAAATTTAAGAAATGCTGCACTATATGAATGGACTGACTTGACCCTTTAATCCATTTATACACCTTACAACACAATGTGCTACCAGTGTAGATTCAGATCAGCCAGTACATCTGTGTCATCTGATCAGGATCTGCACTGTTTGCATCTTGATCAGAAATAACTTAATGCACTGATGAGCTGGCTGATCTGGATCTACACTGTTTGGTTATGGATAACAGGCAAATCCCAAAAAGGATACGGTTAAGTTAATAAAGTCAGTGACTAAATTTCTGTAAAACACATGAACAATTGCTGGACTGACTCAAATAGAAACTTAGCTTTGGCCATAACATAAATTTATCGGGTTATGGTTGAATAACTTGGGGACAAATTCTGTTATTTTCAGGAGACAATCAGCATGCCTTCAATGAGCTGGTGAGCAGTAGACTGAGCCTAAACAGAGCTCTTCCTGATTCCAGACACAAACTGTATGTATCTTTCTTTTGTTTATAAATAGAATTTAGTTTAGCATTTGGACCAGTTGAAACCTTTACTCCATAGTTACATCTTTACTACATGGGCCAACAGTGTAGATCTGTCTCAGCCAGCCCATCCCTGTTGTCTGATCAGGATCTGCACTGTTCACTTTTTGATTCATTAGGTTATGTCTGACCAAAATGTGAACAGTGCAGATTCTGATCAGACAGCTTGGATATGCCAGCTGATCTAGATCTACACTGGTCGCACAGGTATAAAAAGGCATATATATGGAGTAAAGGGTTAAAATACAAGTACCTTGCACATGTATAATATGTTTACTAGTACCGTCATTGTTCGAATATAAGCCGCACACATGTATAAGCCGCACCCCCCTAAACCTGATGGAAGAGATGAAAATGGCTTAATGCAATGTATAAGCAGCCAAACCTGTGTATTAGCCGCACCCCAAACGTTTTACTGCTAAATTCTGGAAAAAAAGTGCGGCTTATATTCAGACAATGATGGTTACCGTAGATACATGGAGGAAAATCATCCCAAGGAACTGTTTTGGGTAAGTTACTGCCCAAAAACCATTGCATCTATGGCTGGATTTTACCATCAGAATCCAGCCTGTGTGAACAATACTTTTTCTGGCTTATCAGATAGAGAAGGTGCTGAGCAGGTTTCAGCCCCAAGTCTTGCCTTAATTCAATCAGTACTGTTACCATTAACTGTCTTAGAATGCAGTTGAGCATGGTACATATTTTGTGTAAATAGTGAGCACTAACCAGGGGCTAGTCAGCGTAAACAGTTACATTCATTTCCATGCCGATTGGTCAATCACAGGCTGCAGTACACATGTAACTATGTTGATATTTGTTGTGTTTGATGGCTTTCAAATTTCTTTTCTATCTGTTTTAAAAATAATGTGGTACTACTGAATTTTTTTGGGACAAATTTTAACCTAATATGATTATATCACACTAGTATGCATTATTTAAATGATTTTCCTTTATTTCATAATTTTGACTTTCATTGCATGTACAAACTGTATCCTTGGCATCACTTTTATGTGTAACTATTGTATAGTCTTCTTTATTCATAGAAAATTAAAACAGTTTTGCATATAAGTGACAATGGAATAAAGAGTTAATTTGCATTTTTTTGTTGATGTTACAGATGCAGTTTGAAGCAATACAAACCAAATCTTCCAAGAGCCAGTGTGATCATCTGTTTCTTCAATGAAGCCTGGTCCACTCTGCTGAGGACTGTCCACTCTGTACTGAACCGGACGCCAGCTCACCTGCTCCATGAAATAGTCCTGGTGGATGATAACAGTGAACTACGTTAGTACATGTGCTGTATTGAACTCTTTATTTCATACATACTCATTTATTGCATGTGGAAACAGTGTTCAACCTGACATCCAGAACATCCGTGCTGTCTGATAAGGAAATGTACTGTTCACTTTTTTTTTATATCCGATTACTTTAAAAGTAAGTAAGCATTAAAGTTGATTACAATTACTGATTACAATTACCCGAGGTCTGCTTAAAAAGTTAATCTATATTTCAGCACATCTTCAGAGTAAGCTAGCAGAGTACTTGTGGACTCTTCACCCGAACATTACCTTGGTCAGACTACCAGAGAGGCATGGACTGATCCGAGCCAGGATGTACGGGGCCCATGTGGCTTCTGGAGAGGTGGGAAACGTTTTTGTTGGAACAGTATTTTCATTTGAAATATGTCTTAGACCACTGTTTAACACTTTTCTCCATAAAAATTTTACGCCTATATGTCATGGGTGAACAGTGCTGATCCACATCTGATTCAGCCGACACATCCATGCTGTCTGATCAGGATCTGCACTGTTAGCATTTTGGTCAGAAATAACATAATAAATCAAAAAGAGAATGTTGCAGATTCTATCAGACGGCATAGATGTACCAGCTGATCTGGATCTACACTGTTGGCGCACGCAATAAAGGTGTGTCTGTTGAGTGAAGGGTTAAAAGAAACTCGCACCAAAAAACTGACAATCTTTTTTGAAGATAATCTGTGACCTGAGAAATAAATGTGAATCTTCCTGTTGTTATAAGATATTTTACTTGCACAATTTTAATGTTAATGTGTTGGTCTCCTGCAGATTGTTAATCATTAAACCATTGGTTGTTTAGTCAAAGATCCAGTCCAGCTTTAACCCTTTAGTCTGTATATATGCCATATAACACATCTTCCACTTCTGTAGATCCGGATCAGCTGAACACCCATCTAGTATTGCATAAGGGGACAGTGTATCCTGGCTCCATGGTTATAAAACTGAGATTGGAAACCAGTCTCAAATCTCAAGCATCTGATTGGCTGAAATGGTGACTGGTCGCCATTTCAGCCAATCAGATGCCTGAGATTTGAGACTGGTTTCCATGCTCAGTTTTATAACCTTGGGCACAGGTCATCTCATGAGGATGTTCACTTTTTGGCCAGAAATAACATAATGAATAAAAAAGCAAACTGTTGATCATGTTTAGACATGGCTGATTTGGATCTACACTGTTCGTCCAGGGATAACAGCCATATTCAGTGTAATAAATTTTTAAGAATCTGGTTGAATTTTTCAGGTGTTGGTGTTCCTAGACAGCCACTGTGAAGTAAATGTGCAATGGTTAGAACCGCTACTTTCCAAAGTACAAGAAAGCAGGCGGACAATTGCCATACCTGTGATTGATATGATAAATCCAGGCACCTTTGAATATAAAAACTCATCCCTTGTTAAAGGAGGCTTTAACTGGGGACTGAATTACAAATGGGACCCATTACCTGCGGATTATTTCCAAAGTAGGTAATTTAAGTCAAATGTGTGTCACGTTTTTTTCGCTTTTAACACTTAACTCCCAGAATGTAACTTTTATCTTGAGTGTGACCAGTGTACATCCAGATCAGGTGATCATCTGTGCTGTCTGATCAGGATCTACCATGTTAATTTAAGATTTATCAAATTATTTCTGACCAAGAGGTGAACAATGTAGATGCAGATCAGACGACGCAGATGAGCCAGCTGATAAAGATTTGCACTGATTGCACATGTGTTTAAAAGGGTATTAATGGAATGTTAAATTTGTCATAAATAAACATTTATGAATATGGACACCATAGTACCTGTGCGTTGTTAAATTTTTATTTGGTCAGAGTAAAACATACACAGTCAGTCAACAAGGTATACTGGTCATCTATGGGTTTGCGTTACTTAACAGTTATCACAATGAAGTAAAGACGAAAAGAAACGTACCTGTTAAATTTTGATTTATTTCTCCTATTCCAACCTTTTCCTGTTATTTAATTCTTAAAATGACCATGGAATATCCAAAAACAATAGAATGCATCCATATGATTGTCATTGGTGTCCGCCATGTTGTCCTGATTACGTCATCATTCGTTTCGCGGTATGTGAAAATTCTTGGAATAAATTGAACACTCGTAGGTTTAGAACACTAAATGTTTAATCAGATAACAAGTCATTTAAAGTGTGATAGGTGAACATGTCAAAACTTTAACTGTTAACTAAATTTTAACAAATAACAACTGTTAATCACACTGACTGTAAAAATTATTCCTCTGGACAGTGCTTGCAATTGAAAGAACTTTCATTCCATATTTAATATTTAGTGGTTGGTTACCTATCTCATTTAAAATTTAGTGGTCGGTTACCTAACTACATATAAACTCTTCCGGGGCTATGGGCGGGGCAGACGAACTTGTAAACAAAGCAAAGGACAAAAATAAGGCTGAAGGTGAGTTTTTTTGCTTCATTTCTAACAAAAACACTATATTTGATGTATATGAACGAATACTCACCAAGAAACTGCTCATAACTGTTGAAAAAACATTTTTTCGTCAAACCACAAATATAAGTCAGCAACGTGACAAAGTAAACAATGGTAGCGGGCGCAACACAAATACCGCGAGACGAACGATGACGCGACACCAATGATGAGGTTGATCTATGTTCATAAATTTCTGACATTAACCTTTTACTCTATAGATACAGCATTTACCATATGGGTGACCATATTACATTCTTGCATACCTGGTCCCGTGATTATAAAACTTTTTTCATGCTCAACTCAATTCTGTGCTCAAACTTAAATTGTCTAGAACATTAACAGTCTTCATAAATAAGTGATAACTATCTGTTCATCAGTTGCTGTTGAAAGCAATTTTGTCATATTTTCAGTTAAAAATGTTTTATTTTATATAATGAACAGAAACAAAGCCATCAAATTTTCATGCTCAAATTGAGTCGAGCATGAAAAAAGTTTTATAATCACGGGGCCAGATCAGGTTATCCGGTGTTTTCACCCGTGTAGGAAATTTCCATCCTACACCCCCCCATGTAGAATGAGTCACGTGAATGACGTCACGTCTTCAAGTATCTGACGTAATATATTCAAGTTAGTGACGTCATTTAAAAAAAAGTTTGCTTTAACGTCAATATTTCAGCATATTGAAAATAAATAAGTTTGTATACTTACACAGAAATGTTATAAATAATAAAAGGTATGCAAGAAAAAGTATCTTGCATGAGACATTCGGTGAAGATAGAAAAATCTGTCACCTCGGGTGAACTGTTTTGGCGGGAACTCGGCAGAGCCTCGTTCCCGCAAAACAGTTAACCCTCGGTGACAGATTTTTCCATCTTCACCTCACACTCATGCATGATACTTATAGTCCAGTCATGATTTTTCGAATAGGCATCAAACCAAGCCGATTATTCGTAAAATCGCATTTTTCGTTGTATCGCATTTTTGACAGTTATGGTTGTTGATACCGCCGCAAATCGTCAATGTCGTTATATGGCATAATG
This sequence comes from Corbicula japonica, assembly GCA_038501625.1. NCBI lineage: Eukaryota > Metazoa > Mollusca > Bivalvia > Venerida > Cyrenidae > Corbicula > Corbicula japonica. The sequence goes on along the minus strand of JAZAYU010000893.1, from coordinate 117,827 downwards.
TGTTATTGTTGTGTTATGTCAAGGTCAATAAATAAAAAAAACCAAAGAAAGGCAATGTTTGATGTAGTTATTTTTATTGTGAAATTAGATGTTATCATTAATCAATTAAAATTCAGATTCAGTTTTCCTCCCCTGAAAAACCAAGGCCCCTGTATAAATTGCTCAGAATGCTGATATTAATTTACTGAATAATAATAGTAATAAAATTATGCACAGTAGAAGTAGAATGACAAGCAATACAAGTGTTTCGGATTTATACAATTTAAAACATTTGGCATTTAATCACTGAAACTGTTTGTTACAAGCAAACACCCCCGATGGTTGTTTACAGAGCATTTCGTGTCACAACTGCTTTGGTCGATAATTGCTCAACAATACAAAAACGGAAAAGGTGTAAAAATCACCTGCCTGACAGAAATTCATTAAATTACATGTTTATTAAACTGTAAATAAGCTTAAGGGACTGTCATAATTATTCGCTAAATCCCGTTTTTCTTAAATCGCAGTTTGTTCGATCGCATCTTTTTTATATTGAATAAAGAAGGAATACAGACAGGACCGGTTTTCTTATTCATAGTATACCGTTATATCATAAAATCGCGATTCGTAAAATCTTGACTCGACTGTAATTGGTTGTTATAAATCCAGATCTGCCAGCTGATCTGAATCTAGAGTGTTTGCCAAAATGATAAACCCTTACCTATGGAGTAAAAGGTAAACAGCGTTTGAACATTTTTTCAGATGAAAAGATGTATGTTCAACCAATAGAAACACCCACAATGGCTGGAGGACTGTTTGCTGTGGACAGACAATATTTCAGGGACATGGGAGAATATGACTCGGGTATGGAAGTCTGGGGCGGAGAAAATCTCGAGATCTCATTTAGGGTAAGATTATATTGTTTAACCCTTTCCTCCATATTTACTCATTTTACGTGTGTGCAAACAGTGTAGATCCAGATCAGCCGGCACATCTGTGCCATCTGATCAGGATCTGCACTGGTCGCTTTTTGGTCAGAAATAACCTAATAAATCAAATATCTAACAGTTTAGATCCTGATCAGATGGCACAGATGTGCTGGCTGATCTGGATCTAAACTGTTCGCCCACGCAATAAAGGTGTATCTATGGAGGAAACGGTTAATAAACACAGTGGCAACAACAGATTATTGCTGTTATTGTAATGCCCTTTTGAAGAAAAGCTGATTCGTAGGGATTGCTTTGTCCATCCATCTGTCCATTCATCTTGCATGAAAACTTACCATGGCTATAACTTTGGCATTTCTTAATAGTGCTTTATCAAACTTTCTTTTATTCTATTGCTTATGACGACAAAGTTATGATGAATCTATGGGTCAAGGTCACTTTTGTCATACTGTTAAATCATTTTTTTTCGTGTGGGTTTAATTTTCGAGTATTTCACACTATGGCAAGAGGGCTTTATTCAACCTCAGCAAACCATTTAACAGGGTTTCTATATAGGAAAACACAGTTGTGTGAATTCAGTCCCCCATGAATATGAGATTTACGCGTTTTGCGTGAAAATTCGTCCCTGCGAATATAAATGATACTACAGTCTCAGTAGTTATGCTCCTTCATGAAAACTCTTTTTACATGTGAAAGCAGGGTTATGATATTGGTTTGATATTTTTACCTGCCTTCAAATGAAGAGGAAACCTGAACTTTACATTCTATTTTAGTTTTGGCAATGTGGTGGTCGGCTAGAGATCATACCGTGCTCGAGAGTTGGCCATATTTTCCGGCAGAGACGTCCTTATGGGTCACCAGAAAATGGGAACAGTATGTTGAGGAACTCAGTGAGGCTTGCCAGAGTCTGGATGGACGATTATATTGTAAGTAAAGGTACTGTTAACCACAAAATTTTATTAATTATTATACTGCAAAGAAATTTGCTTGAATTTGATTGGATAATGTGCCGTTGATGTATATCCGTATTTACGGATCGGCCGTAGATATTAACGCACGTGCCTTAATTTCCCTCTCTGGCCTCCTACCTTTTGTTGTCGTCCGCCATTTTGTTTTGAATTTCCGGAAAAATGCATAATTTGAAGCCGATCTTGTAAATTATAAAGCGATATGCATAAGGATTACTAAAATTGTTACAGAAAATATTTGTGTCTTGTTGTAACGTAGAAAACAATGAGATTATTCCTATAATTTTGTAAATAAATATCAAATCGATAGTCCATTCAATTTCTATAGAAGTGACGTCATGCAGGTAAATTAATGATGTCAGACATGTAATTATTGAGGTTCTCAGAGGGGAATTAAGCCGTTTGGCATTAAATAAGCGAAATAAATGAAAAATCGATGTTTTCTAACTATTTTTGTCTGAAAAAGTCTTCGCAGTATAATAAAACAATTATTTGGTTTCTTGAAAGGGTATGTGAGGATATATTGCCGGTCTGGGTGTCATATTATCCCTCGCCTGCGGCTCGGGTAATATGACACCCAGACCGGCAATATATCCTCACATTCCCTGTCAAGAAACCAAATAACTATATAGTACACACAAATATGATGCAATAGACCCTTTTCACATTGCTCTGTCGCGGAACAGTTTTTACAATTATTGAAATGGGTTTTCAGAACAAGGCGCCAGATGCTGACTCGCATATTTACAGTAAATCCATAATCTTGACACAATTTCTTTAAAATTTCAAGTATTTGGATCCTTAAAGTAGTTTAGAGTGAGTAAATCGATAATCACATTAAAGGATTTTGGAAGGAAAAAGAAATTATTTCTTATGCAAAAAATGTGTATTCGGTAAACAAATACTCATTTTTGAAACACAAGAAACCGACATGAATCTACATGTATAATAATCTAGGCCTATGAATCATATGAAACATTTATTGTTTGCATTCTATTAAAAAAAAGTCACACATTCAATCTACGGCAAGAAACAGGTGTGTGTTTGTTTTTAGGTGCTTTTTTTAAAATAAAATCGAAATGCACGTCCGTGTCTATTTCTTTTAAAACATTTTTTATCCCCAGTTAAGTTAATTTTCAAGAAATCTGTAAGTCAGTAAAATTAATGTGCACTTGATAAATGTATGTGGTCAACTCTTTTTTGCAAGATTCTGTATACTGCAGTGGTCTGGTAAGAATTAACATCCCTTTAATTTGTGTCACTTCGTCTGTGACTATAGAGGCTATAATTGCATCCTTGCCATCTAATCAGGATCTGCACTGATAGCATTTTGGTCAGAAATAACCTAATGAATAAAAAAGTGAACAGTTTAGATCCTGATCAGAGGGCAAGGAAGTGCTGGCTGATCTGGATCTAAACTGTTCGCCCAGGCAATAAAAAGGTTTATTACATGAACTATAAATAGACACAACGCGATTGGTCACACCCCCAAAATAACCGAGTCAATAAATCTAGATATTGACCCGCTTTCGCTGATATTGACCTGTCTATAAATAGAATCCGAAAGTTTCCATCTTTTATATTATTTATAGTTCATGTAATAAACTATTATATAACTATTTATAGTTCATGTAATAAAACAGTTATTTACTTATTAGCTGGGAAATATGCTGTTGATATTGACCGCAAAAATCGTTATTGACCTCGGCTATCGCCTCGGTCAATAACGATTTTTTAGGTCAATATCACAGCATATTTCCCAGCTAATAAGTAAATAATTGTATAATATATGGAGGAAAGGGTTAACCATTTACTTCATAGGACATGGCTGTTCACATCAGCAAACAGTGAAGAACAAACTGGTGTGTCCATTGACTCTGAACATTTTTGGAACAGACTGCCTTTGTGTTGACCATGTTTGTATTGGTCTTTTCTAATAATGGCATTTTTCACCTATTTTACCATTCAAAAGTTTGAATCAGTTTGCATTCGAACATTCGAATTATTCACAAACAATCATTATAAACCATGAAACCTGTCTTTATTAGTAGATCCTCACAGTATCTCTGATACAATAAAATTGTCATATAAATAGATTTTGCCAATAATATCTGAGTGTTCCAAACTTTTAATAATAGGGGGTTTATTTACCAGAGCATGAGAACATCTACACTAGTCAAAAGTTCTAAGTGCACACTTGATAAATGTTAATTTTTCCAATAATTTCATTGAATCTTTCAAAATAGTGTAAATTACAATGAAGAAGAATCAATATTCTATTAAAGCACACCAAAAATTTTAAGTCTGCTTAATCAGATTAAAAAATAATAATATTTTAGCTCACTTGTACTCAGAGAGCAATTCTCAAGTTAATTATCATTGCATCGGCTTTCATTTGTGATCGTTTTCTCATCTCTGTATAATTTAAATTTCATGCGAATTTAAAGAAAATACTGTAGTTTGCCATTCCATTGCACTGAAATAGCTTTCTGTAGCTTTGTAATGGTCTGCTGGGCACGATGAGCCAACACACTCAACTCTATTTTATCCATAACGTTTTTACAGGATTTCAAGGAGAAATTTCCATTTTTTGTACAATGTTTTGTGCCGAAAGTTTTTGAATTGTCTAGCAGTTTGGGGTGATGATAGATGTGTACCAACCTTTCCAAACGGAAGAATGTATTCATTTCGATAAAATTGACCAGTTTTCGGACACGCTCTTTGACCAAATAAGCGTTATTTTCGAATAATTCGATTTTGAAGTTTATTGAATTTCTATAAATTTTAGTTTTAAATTTTTATTTATTGGACACTTATCCAACAAATGTTACACTAATATTTTCGTTTTTACGTTGTTTTACGTAAATATTTAATGACGTAATTGAGTAACATCAGCGTTCAACGTAAACAACGTAATCAATCTAGAAAATAATATCGTTTGGTTTTCTTCTTAAATTAAGAAAATATGCAAAAATAAGGTATGTCTTTTGCATTTACGAAAACTGTCAAGATTTTTTACAACAAATTTTAAGTTGTGCCTGTGAAAAGAATTTTGACGGCAATGTCGTTGTCTGCTGACGTCAACCGTTCCATGGTTACAATTTGTTGGTGTGTTTTTCGTGTTTGTCTGGAGTCGGTGAACATGTGAAAAACAAAACGCTTGTAAAAAAATTAATTTCGCTTGCCGCACGGGGATAATGCATAAATAGCGTATGCCCACGTGGATGACGTAAAACGTAAAACATATGCAAGGTTTTCAAAAAATTGTTATTGTTTGATCATTATTAACATAAAGTCAAACTTTCATTCAATTTGAATAAGTTTGCTTGAAGATATTCAAAATTGAAAAGTGTGCACTTAGAACTTTTGACCAGTGTAGTGTCTTCTGATTTACCTCTGGAAATATACTAGTTGTCAACTTGATGGTTTTCCTGGTACAAGCATTCTGTCTCCAAATGTGTATTTGTGCTATTTACATGTATTGTATTGTATTGTTATAAGCATCGTTTGATGTTTTATACAAATAAACTTTTCGTATAGTATCGTGTAACTCTAACCCATTTTAAATGACATGTGTTAAATAAACACGCCAGTCCGAACATTGTCACTTAACTTGCACCGCTAATTGTTATGTTTCACGTGTCAAAGTTTTTCATACTTAGAGTAATTGATATGTTACAATAGGTGTGAACTTATTTGATTTTCATTACTGGATGGCTCTATTGATTTAATAAATTGACTCATCATTTCAATATGCAGTACATTTTACAATATTTGTTTGATTACTTATATTTTTTATCAGATTCCTATTTTGGTATTATGTACTAACTTTCCAATTTGATCATGCACGTGTACCACAATTTCTTTTAGTCCGCATTTTACATTTTAGATGTATGTTACGAAAGAGCGCGCGTGTGCGTAGAAGTCGATATACATGTTGCACGTTATTTACATGTACTTTGATGACAGAAAAACAATTATCTTGACAGTATGTGTGTCAAAGTAATATCAAACCTTCTTGATTGCTGTACTTGATATAGATTATAAACTTTAAAATAGAAACGAGAATCTTCTCACACTCATTATTGAATTTTCACAAACATTCGAATGCTTCAAATGCATTTGAATAATCATAATGTTATCCAAACGTTCAAATGTTCGAACGTTTGTTTACATCCCAATTCTTTTCTTATTTATATGTGTTTTATTGACATTTGCAAACTTCCAAACATAGCAATGTTAATGCATTGCAAACTTACAAAACATGCCAATGTTAATGCATTGCAAACTTCCAAACATGGCAATGTTAATGCATTGCAAACTTCCGAACGCAGCCATGCTAATGCATTGCAAACTTCCAAACACGGCAATGTTAATGCATTGCAAACTTCCGAACTCGCCAATGTAAATACTTTGCAAACTTCCAAACACTGCAATGTTAACACATTGCAAACTTCCAAACACTGCAATGTTAATGAATTGCAAACTTCCAAACACGACAATGTTAATGCATTGCAAACTTCCAAACATGGCAATGTTAATGCATTGCAAACTTCCAAACACGGCAATGTTAATGAATTGCAAACATCCAAACACAGTAATGTTAATGCATTGCAAACTTCCAAACATGGCAATATTAATGCATTGCACACTTCCAAACACGGTAATGTTAACGCATTGCAAACTTCAGAACAAAGCCATGTTAACGCATTTCAAACTTCCAAAACATGTCAATGTTAATGCATTGCAAACTTCTAAACATGGCAATGTTAATGCATTGCAAACTTCCAAAACATGTCAATGTTAATGCATTGCAAACTTCCAAACATAGCAATGTTAATGAATTGCAAACTTACAAACATAGCAATTTTAATGCATTGCAAACTTACAAACATAGCAATGTTTATGCTTACAGAGTATAACTGAATTTCTTTTAAGTGCTAACCACAGCTTATGCCACATGTGAAATGTAAACACAGATCAGCCTGCTTAGCTATTCTGAAACAATCCTATAAACTTGCTCAAACTGACAGAAAGTTGAGTTCATTATATTTATTTAGCACAGAAAGGGTTAAGCATGAGCCACTTTGATTTGGGACTGGTGATACAGACGAGCTAACAATCTACACACATGCCATTTGGCCACATTATTTCGTCCCCTGACCTTTAATGAGAACATGTAACAGCACATGGCAGTTTTATATCTGTTCTCCTGTTCCAGGCATTGTCCAAGAAGATTCCATGCCGTCTCTTTATGACCAAGGTTTATAGCAGTGTCAATTGACTCAGCCAGATACTGAAGAGTCATTTGCTGAACGTCATGTGTGTAAAGCTGTTGGCTGACCTTATACTTTAAGAAATAGAAATATGGAATTGCGTCTACCACTGTCCAATCCATCCAATAGTCATTCTCATCTTTGTATAGCTTGTCTTCTTTTGTACATTTATACAATTAGTACTTAAGTTCTTTTGGAATACAGTAATTCTCACAGGGCAAATACATAATACAGAAAGCGATACTTTCTTTTATGTATTTTTCATTTTTCTCCAAACAGAGATTCAAACATTGTTTGCTAATTTTTGGATTTGGAACATAATCACTGCAGAAACACAAACTGGTAACAGAACGTTGCATCGCCACAGAGTACAAGAGTTCATGACATCTTGCTAGATTGCCTGCACAGTAGAGTGCTGATGCAAGTTTCAGCCTTCCTGTCGAGACATCCGAGTTCAAGCCAAAACTGAACAGTTTCATTGCATCATGTGATATTGTCTGAACATTTTGAATATCTGCAGATGCTGTTATGGAACCTGTGATTGTGCATAAAAATGGATAAAGGAGATTACTTTCTGCGTACTGCAGATAGGTGCGATCTAAATTTATTTTAAGCAGTCTGGTGATGCTGTCTATTAAAAAATTAACCATGTTATTAGATGATGAAAACATGCACACTATTTTCAGTGTTTCACAAATGAAAAATGACAGATTTGTGGTGAGATCAATAATATTTCCCCAGGCTGTAAAAGCACAATTTTTATGCGCTGATTTTAAATAATTTTCTGATAAACCACTTGATTGTTCACGAAGACGATTGCCCAGGTCATCTATAGTTATACCAAGCAAGGATTGTTCAATATTCTCAGTCACTCTACCCATTACCTGTAAAAGTTGACATTTGACATCGGCAGAAAATTTTCCAGCAAGTAGGTTATTCCCAGGTATTATGAAATGAGGACAATTCTCTTTTAAAATACAATTATATAATGTTTGTAAACAAGGATTTAAGTGTGTTAGTAAATCATATTCATTCCATGCCCTTCCTTCATCTTCTGAAGCTACTATATGATGGAGTAGAATGTTCTTGCATACAAAACTGGAAACAACATCTTCACATTTGGGTTCAATAAAAGTCTTTAGAATCATTTTCATAAGAATATAGCATTTTACTTGTGTTAAATTTAGATTGAGCATTACATATCTTTCTGTAAGAGAGGTTGATATTCTCCATTCCAAGTCAGGGTAGATTCCTGTTTTGCTTCCAACTGGAACAACAAAACAACCTTGCTGTATGAAATATCTTTTCATTTCTTCAGTCAGCTTGCTACTGACTGACTGTAGCCACGGATCAGCGTCTCTAGGCCATTATGAACAGTGTAAAGCTGTAACAAAGTCATAGTCGATCATACCAGGTCCTTCGCTGTACTTCATAGCCGGACCGTGTCTTGTCAACTCTTCTCTTTGCTCTAAACACAGTGAATGTTTTAGAAGCACTCTACCTCTTTTATCTAGGCACTGATGTTCATTTTTAATTTCAAGTTCAGGTTGAGGTACATCGGCCCTCACTGCCTGTAGCAGACAGTATCCAGGAGATGTTGTCTCGTCCTGTAACATTAAATACTGAATCTTGCCCTGCTCCCATTCTGACCAGTCCTGTATTACAGATATGGCACGGATGCATAATAAATTATCTATATCAGAGATCAGACCAAATGTAGTTGTTCCCTCCACTCGGCTACCAAACAGATAAGGTATCATTCCCGTTTCATGAAAATCTGAACGTATTTTTTGTATTGTCTCCGTTAACATACACAATCTCCTGTTCTGAATCACCATTCTAGCATTTACACCTATATCATCAAGAACCTTGGAAAGTCTTAGTGACAGGTTATGATAGTATTCTGGTGGTTCGGGCATTTTTCTCTGAAAGAATAATAAAATAAAATGCTGTATGTAGGATAACAATTTGTTTTTATTTGATGTCTACAGATCCTGGAGTGTTTTTGCATATAGTAAAGTTGTTTAAATCACAAGTTGTCTATACTTTTATACTTTATTACTATTTTGCCATATTTGTGGTAAAGGGAAAGAGCAATTAACCAACCACCTTTTACTGACTGCTTGTTGCTACAAACGTAATAAAGAATACACATAATCAGCCATAAAACTAGAAGTTTTATATAATCAATTACTTACCTGCAATTTGAAATCACAACTAAGTCCTGTCTTTTTCTTAATAACTTATCAATAGTGGATTGATCAACTTAGGCCAGAGATTTATATAAGTTGTGCGAATCAATAATGGTTATCAGCAAAACTTAAAATTTGGTATCTTGTTATACAAAATGAAAAATTGATTTACCTTTTACTCTCTATATACGCATTTTATCGCGTGTTCAACCATTGAAGATAACTGGCACATCCATGCTGTCTGACCACTATCTGTACTGTTCACTCTCTGGTCAGAAATAACCTAAGAAATCAAAAGGCAAAAAATGCAGATTCTGATCATATGGCCAGCTGATCTGGATCTATACTCGTTGTTTATGCCATAATTGAAAGGTTGGACAAATCATTAACACAGAAATAACTCACCTACAACTACAGTGCTGCACTGATTAATACTTTTCAAATGCCCCTGTACATAATGGTCGCACATGCTATTAAATGAGTATATAGTAGAGCTTGGGTTAACCTGAAACTAATGTAATGAAATCCCCTCCCAGTCATTGTTGTAGGAATGTTTTAACTTAATTATACACCCGCTTCGAAGTAGAGGGGGGTATACAGTTTTATCCTTGTACGTTCGTTCATCCATTTGTTCTTCCATCTGTCCGTCCATCCATAACAAAATTTCCATCGCAGTTTTCTAAGCAACTATAACATGCAGCCGCCTGATAGTTTGCATATTGCTTTATCCTATAGTCCAATATGGTGTAAAGAGATTTTATGCTCCATGCTCATCTACTTCCTGTTTACCGAATATTATTAGATTTTTTTTTCACTATATAGGTGCATTGCATCAACCAAAGGGCATCTTATTTTCCGTCGCAGTTTTCTAAGCAACTATAACATGCAGCCACCTTATATTTTGCATCTTGCTGTATCCTATGCTCCCATATGGTGTAAAGCGATTTTATGCTCCTTGCACATCTACTTCCTGTTTAGTGAATACTTAGATTTTCACATATAGTTGACATACATGCACAGCAACTATAGCATCCAGCAGCCTGATATTTTGCATATTGCTTTATCCTATAGTCCCATATGGTGTAAAGTGATTTTATGCTCCTTGCTCATCTACTTCCTGTAAAATGCAAATTTCATTTTGAAAGTCATATTTCTAGAAGCGGGGGTATCACTAGTGAGCATTACCTCACAGATTTTTGTTGTTGTAAACACTGTAGACCCAGAACAGATTTTGAGGATGTGCAAAATCGTTGCGTTTTATAAAGTCTGTGAAAGTCTGTTTCATGCTTACTTTCAGCAATCGTGAAGAATTAGTGATATTTAATGGCTGTTGTCACAGCAAAGGGCAAGATGAGTGTAAATATTTTGATTTGAAAGAAACAGAAATTATTATAACTCAGACAGAGGGGTGGGGTGGGGGTGGGGGGGGGGTAGACCAGCAACAACATGCTGGCATTGCCAAGCCAGAGTAAATCTAACTAAGTGCAAATAGCTGTATTGCAAAAACCCTCTTCGCCGGGAAGTCTCAATTAATGTAAAATATTATTGATTATTGAAACTGGCGCAAATGAAATATAAAAAAATATCATCTCTTTACTAGCAAAAATGTTATACTATGTTTAATGGAAAAGCCGATAAATCGATGATTCGTTTTAAAGTAAAAGTGTATCATTTGTATGATTTCAGCAATATTTCTTCCAAGTTCAGCCTGCAGCAGCAGCCGTTGATTATGGTAACATCACAGACAGAGTGCAGCTGCGCAAAAAGTTAAAGTGTCAGTCATTCAAGTGGTACCTCAATGCCATATACCCAGAAATGGTAAAACCTATGTTCCATTTATTTTTATACTATGTATAATTATAAATTTTATTATTTATGTTCCATTTAGTTTTTATGCCCCCACAAGGTGGGAGGCATATAGAGTTGCACTTGTCCGTCCGTACGTTCGTCCGTACGTCCCCAAATCTTGTGGCATCAACTCCTCCTAAACTATAAGGCTGATTTCTTTCAAACTTACACAGATGATCAAGTGGGATGTTTAGATGATTGTAAAGAAAGTATTTTTCCTGCAACCATTTTTACCAGAGTTATGACCCTTTGTTATTATAAATTATGTTGCAGCAGTGGGGTAATCAGTGTCCAAGGACACATTCTAGTTCTATATTGCACATAATTATTCATTAAAAAGTCCAAACTTCCCTAGAAGCTTAAGAAATGCTTGCTCAATATAATCTTTCTGGAAAAGGTAAAGGCTTTATACATAGACAGTAAACAATGCATACATTAAATTATAATTCAATGGTTTTATCTGGACCACTGAAAACTGTTGCAGCCATTATAGTTAAGAATGGCAAAAGATGTGTTTCCTGTATACTGTTAATTTTAGATTTTGCTCAGGACATAAAGTATCTATCAATTGGGCATTAAACCTTAAATTTATTAATGCCAATTTACCTATTAGTATCCTATATATTGGCTGATTATTTGTATGCAGTTGTCAAGTTGCTATTTGCAAACAATATGTCAGAAGTGGTATATCAGCGGTACATGTATTGAACTTAAAAAACAACAACATGCAATTCTTATTTAGAGTATTTTCTATTGAAGATACCAGACAAAGAAGGTAAAGTTGGCAACAGGGCTGGGCAACTACCCAACAATTACAAGCCTAAATTTATCAGAGGCGGATTGGTAAGTGTTAACCTTTACACCGTATATACATGTTTCTTATATGTGTGACCAGTGAAGATCCATATCTGCCTGCATATTCCTGACATCTGAACTGGATCTGCACTAGTTATCCCCCGCCGATGAAATCGGGAGGGGGATATTGTTTTGGCGTTGTCCGTCCCTCACGGCGTCACGTCGTCACGCTGTCCGTCCGAATTTCGTTTCCGCGCTATTTCTCCGCAACCACTGGATGGATTTTAACGAAACTTTGTGGGAACCATCAGTACCAAGAGGAGATGAATCTTTCTGAGAACCATCAATACCGAGAGGAGATGCACATATTGTCGTCTTATTCCAGTCAGACTGTTTAACACAGAGTTATTGCCCTTTGATAACTTATGCATTATGCATATAGAGCAGTATTCGTTTCCGCGCTATTTCTCAGCAACTACCAGATGGATTTCAATGAATCTTTCTGAGAACCATCAATACCAAGAGGAGATGCGCATATCGTTGTCTTGTTCCGGTCAGACCATTTAACACAGAGTTATGGCCCTTTGATTACTTATGCATTATGCATATACAGCAGTATTCGTTTCCGCGCTTTTTCTCTACAACTACTGAATGGATTTCAATGAAACTTGCTGGAAACCATCTATACCAAGAGAAGATGCGCATATCGTCGTCTTGTTTCGGTCAGACCATTTAACACAGAGTTATTGCCCTTTGATTACTTATGCATTATGCATATAGAGCAGTATTCGTTTCCGCGCTATTTCTCTGTAACTAGCGGATGGGTTTCAATGAATCTTTCTGAGAACCATCAATACCAAGAGGAGATGCGCATATCATCGTCTTGTTCTGGTCAGACTGTTGAACACAGAGTTATGGCCCTTTGATACCTTATGCATTATGCATATAGAGCAGTATTCGTTTCCAGGCTATTTCTCTGCAACTACTAAATGGAATTCAATTAAACTTTCTGAAAACCATCTATACCAAGAGGAGATGTGCATATCGTCGTCTTGTTTTGGTCAGACCGTTTAACACAAGAGTTATGGCCCTTTGATAACTTATGCATTATGCATAGAGAGCATTATTCGTTTCCGTGCTTTTTCTTTGCAACTATTGGATGGATTTCAATTAAACTTTCTGGAAACCATCTATACCAAGAGGAAATGCGCATATCTTAGTCTTGTTCCCGTCAGAGTATTTAACACAGAGTAATGGCCCTTTGATAACTTATATGCATTATGCATATAGAGCAGTATTCATTTCTGCTATTTCTCTGCAACTACCAGATGGATTTCAATGAATCTTTCTGAGAACCATCAATACCAAGAGGAGATGCGCATATCGTCGTCTTGTTCTGGTCAGACTGTTAAACACAGAGTTATGGCCCTTTGATAGCTTGTGCATTATTATGCATATAGAGCAGTATTCGTTTCCGGGCTATTTCTCTGCAACTACTGAATGGAATTCAATGAAACTTTCTGGAAACCACCAATACCAAGAGGAGATGCGCATATCGTCGTCTTGTTTTAGTCAGACCGTTTAACACAGAGTTATGGCCCTTTGATAACTTATGAATTTTGCATAGAGAGCAGTATTTGTTTCTGTGCTTTTTCTTTGCAACTATTGGATGGATTTCAATTAAACATTCTGGAAACCATCTATACCAAGAGGAAATGCCCATATCATAGTCTTGTTCCAGTCAGATCTTTTAACACAGAGTAATGACCCTTTGATAACTTATGCATTATGCATATAGAGCAGTATTCGTTTCTGCTATTTCTCTGCAACTACCGGATGGATTTCAATGAATCTTTCTGAGAACCATCAATACCAAGAGAATATGCGCATATCATCGTCTTGTTTTGGTCAGACTTTTAAACACAGAGTTATGGCCCTTTGATACCTTATGCATTATGCATATAGAGCAGTATTCATTTCCGGGCTATTTCTCTGCAACTACTGAATGGAATTCAATGAAACTTTCTGGAAACCATCTATACCAAGAGGAGATGCGCATATCATCGTCTTGTTTTAGTCAGACCGTTTAACACAGAGTTATGGCCCTTTGATAGCTTATGCATTATGCATAGAGAGCAGTATTCATTTCCGTGCTTTTTCTTTGCAACTATTGGATGGATTTCAATTAAACTTTCTGGAAACCATCTATACCAATAGGAAATGTGCATATCGTAGTCTTGTTCCCGTCAGACTATTTAACACAGAGTAATGGCCCTTTGATAACTTATGCATTATGCATATAGAGCAGTATTCGTTTCTGCTATTTCTCTGCAACTACCAGATGGATTTTAATTAATCTTTCTGAGAACCACCAATACATGTACCAAGAAGAGATGCACATATTGTGGTCTTGTTCCAGTCAGACTGTTTAACACAGAGTTATGGCCCTTTGATAACTTAAGCCTTATGCACATAGAGCAGTTTTTTGTTTCCGGGCTATTTTTCTGCAACAACTGAATGGAATTCAATGAAACTTTCTTGAAACCACCAATACCAAGAGGAGATATGAATATTGTCGTCTTGTTCCTGTCAGACGGTTTAACACAGAGTTATGGCCCTTTGATAACTTATGCATTATGCATATACAGTAGTATTTGTTTCGACGCTATTTCTCTGCAACTACAAGATGGATTTCAATGAACTTTTCTGGAAACCTTAAATACAAGCAGGAGATGTGCATATTGTCATCTTGTTTCAGTCAGACCTTTTAACACAGAGTTATGGCCCTTTGATAAGTTATGCATTTTGCATGTAGAGCAGTATTTGTTTCCTTGCTATTTCTTAGCAGGAAACTATGGAAACCATCAATACCAAGAGAAGATGCCCATATTGTTGTCTTGTTCTGGTGTGACCGATTAACACAGAGTTATGGCCCTTTGATAAGTTATGCACTATGCATATAGAGTAGTATTCGTTTCCGTGCTACTTCTATGCAACTTCTGCATGGATTTCAATCAAATACCGCGCTATATTTTTACTAGTGCGTTCATCATTTTAACAACTTGAAGACTTTTCGTCTCATTTTTATATTCTGGTGAGCTGCCCAATCCTTTTCACCATCTGACGTTTTTTTTTCACTGTTTTTGCCATCCATGATAAATATCTAAATAAAGCCCTATGTCTTCAGCTGTTGTGTTAGTAATAACCAGTACTCGGCGGGGGATATAAATTCAACGAATTTGCTTGTTGCATCTAGATCAGCATTGACCTAATGAATTGAAAAACGAACAGCATACATCTTAATCAGATGGCGCACGTAAGCTGGCAGATCTGGATCTAAACTGTTTGCTCATACAATAAATGTGTATCTAAGGAATAAAGTGTTAAACATAACAAGAAATAGGCTGGGTGGTAAGAAATTACTTGCACGTCTTTTCTATGAAAAACAGAATTGTCTTAGTGACATACAAGTGATAATTCATTTTCATTTTGTTTCCATATGGTAATGTTTAGAAAACAGTTTTAAAGTTTGGGTATATAGTGTCATGATGTAATGTCATAGACAAACATTTTGGTACTGTTTTTTGTGATATATTTTTGTCAAAATCCTGCAAATCCTTTTCTCCGTATATGTGCTTTTTATCGCATGTGCAATCATGTCTAGTTTCAGATAAGCGGGCACATTTATGCTGTCTGAGCAGTATTCACACTGTTAGCTTTTTTATTTATTAGGTTACATTTATTTCTGGCCAAAAAAGCTATCAGTGCAGATCCTGATGAGGTGGCAGGGATGGACTGGCTGATCTGAATCTACACTTTTTACAAAAGTGATAAATGTGTATATTAAAGCATGAAGCATAAATAAAAATAATTTTTCATGAATAATCACTTTTAAACACCCGAATTAATTATTTTCACTTGAAGGTATGTCATATGAAAATACTAGTTCTGGAGCTACTTCATTAAAAATATTATTTATTTTGTTTGGCACTTTAGAGTTTTGATGACAACATGTCATATAACTTGATTTACAGGTTAAGAACTTTTTTACCCCAAAATGACAAATCGTAGTTTGACATAGGTGTGAATTCATGCGGTCACAAATGATTACGGCGTGAAGTAACATTTATAATGTTACAGCTAATATTCATAATGTTACGGCATAGGTATTCCAGTGCTTTGTGAGCCTAAATTTGCAAAAAAACATCTGCCATAATCTGATGTTATTCCACAACAGAAATATTATTGCATGGATAAGAAATAATATCACACAAATTACATTGTTAACTTTGCATGGATTTTAATTTCCGCATTTGTCTGAGCAATAAATACAAAATATTAACCCTTAAAAAGTAATATAATTATACCTGATTATATTTCTAAAGTGAAAAAGGGAAAAAATTGCCTCTAATTTTGTGATTTACCTTACGGTACCACAAATTTCTACTAAAAAATTAGATTGGTAATGCCAGAGAAGATAAGGAAATGAAGTTTCTTACAGACTGAAAGTAGCTTTATAAACTTGTTCTGACCTAGTAAACTAGCAAGCAAATTTTATCGCAAAAAATGGGCAAGAGTAGGATAAAAAAAAGAACCTGGCTACTAGATGAAAACATTTCAAAGGGACAGATCCGAGGAGGGTTCTGTGGCTTGAACACCCTTTTTGGGTAGCATTTTTGAAAATTTGTTTGGGAATTCGGCAAAAGAGTTGGAAACTATTATGTAATTACCCTAAGACTGCCAAAATGAACAAACTTGCTGGAAAAATAGCACCCGACTGTGCAGTTGGTGGCTAGTGGATTTGAGTGTTAAATACTGGGATTTAATTTCAGATAAAGAATAAAGAGACTGGATTATGTCTGGTGTCAAGGACTGATATACCAGCTAAGAGCTCCAAACTGATCTTGGGGACGTGTGATACAAGAAACAGCAATCAGGTACTTCTTTTTTTAACTCTTTCCTCCATATATTCGCATTTTTACACATGTGCGACCAGTGTAGATCCAAAACAGCACATCCGTGCGGTCTGATTAGGATCTGCACTGGTCGCATTTAGGTCAGAAATAACCAAATGAATCATAAAGCAAACAGTGCTGGTCCTGATCAGACAGCACACTGTTCGCCCATGCCATAAAGACTTGTATATATACAGGTATAATCCTCTTAATAATTGAACTACTTGATAAAAATTAATCTGTAAGCAATTTTCAAAGCAACATAATGTTGCTGGTTTAAAGTCCACAGAGTATTCTGCATTTCTATTGAACAGATTTAGTCTGTGGTATAATTATTTTGGTTTAATTTTTAATCTTTTGCGTTAGGGCAAGTGCAAACTCTGAGTGAAATAAAACCATTGAATATCTAGTCTTGTCAGAATAACACAAGTGTGCAAATTTATATCTGTGCAAAAATGTCAGTACCGTCATTGTTTGAATATAATCCGCACTATTTTCCCAGAATTCGTCGGTATAAAGTTGGGGTGCGGCTAATACACAGGTTTTGCTGCTTATACATTTTGTTAAACCATTTTTATCTGTTCAATCAGGTTTGGGGGCGGTGCGGCTTATACATAAGTGCGGCTTTTATTGGAACAATGACGGTATATGTCCAATACATGTGAAATTTATTCATCACAAAATTTTAATGATAACATAGTAGTAATGATTACCAGGTATTTTAAATCTATATACATTTTAGCTTTTTAATACAGATGCCTGAATAGGAGCTGCTTCATTAAAAAATGAAACAGTCTGACTGAGTCACATGACTATAATAAGCCAATCAGACATCTGCTTTTCTGGAAAACATTGCAAGGTTGTAATTATTATTGCATACATTGTTTACAGATATGGAATGAGACAGATAGCAAGGAGCTGATGTTAACCTATAACCTGTGTTTGGATGCTCAAGATCCCATGGGTAAAACATCTTATGCCAAACTCATGAAATGCCATGGCATGGGGACATCACAGAGCTGGGTGTGGATAATTAATGTGAGTATTTAGTTTTAGTGTTTAAAACAGTAAATCATTTGTCAGATCTGTTTTTATCTTTTTTGATATGCTTGAAGATGGCGCTGTGGGCTGAAGGGAAAAATCTTGAACGTTTTTTTGACTATTAATTGTCATCACTCAAATACAGGACTCACTTTTTTACCCCATTTTAGACATTCAGAAGTTGTGAATCTGACTAGTACAATAGGATGACAATAAAATCGCATGTAATTGTCTAAGTGTTGTATACAAAGTGTTATCATAGGTATAGTGGAATTCATCGAATTTAAACCTAACCAATTTGCTGCATTTAGGCTCTTTTTTTAAGGTGCAGAATATATTTTAGTGAATACTGTACTTCAAAATTAATTAACTTTAATGTATCTTTGATAATATGTATGTTACATAGTGTCTGTATTTAAAGATCAATTTAGAAACCTGTCAGATTTGGCCATTACACCAGTCATAGCCTTTAAATTGTGAAAATTTCTAAAATTGTTGAGACGCTTACTGTATATGTCTCATCAAGTGCCCATGATCGCACACGATATGTTTCCAACTTGCACATGAACAAATTTATGTAATAACAAACAATTTTCACTCACCTTTCTATCCTGCTACATCAATGTTTTCAGTTCATCCATGAGGCCAGAAAATATCATTTTACAAGGAATAAATAACGCATTTACACTGTTACTTCTTTTTTTCCATTTCTTTGTTGGGCTAGAGGTGGCCCCAATTGTATTTTTTTTTAATTTCTACAATTATCTTGGTTAACTATCATATATTGAAGTATTCAAGTTGTCACTGTTGTCTTTATTTTGTTTATTTTCAGAACTATGTATTCCAGCTATATAATCCAACCAGCGGAAAATGCCTTGTTCCAGTAAAAGATGGAAACATTTATAATCTATTATTAGAAATCTGCACGTCAAACAACAAACTCTCAGCATTTATAATGGAAGAAAGATAGTATAAGTGAATGTTAACAATAGTTTAGGTTTACAAATTTATTAAAAATTGCTGTGTTCCAGCATTTTGTCTACCAGTTAAAATGTTGTGTACACTGAATGCAATGAAGTTGGCTTACCAGGCTAGAAGGTCAAATACAGTTTGAATTAGTCTTTATTTGTGAATATGTCTGTGTTTGCCATTCTGTACAGACAGTGCATTTAGACCAACATACAAATTCATTCCATTGACATTTTATAGACATTGTATTTAGTGACAGAGTATCACTAACAGTTTGATAAAGGAAAAAGAAAACATGTTAAGAGAAGTAATACACCTGTTTGAAGGTGTTCGATGTTCTGTTGTTGAAAGATTTGGGGTTTACAGATGATATTTGTGCTGTTTAATCCACAAAAACTCATATTTTAATAGTGCATACACATTTAATTTTAGTCTGAAAGTTATCTATAACCAGATTTTTAAACAGGCTGTAAACATAGGTGCCTGTTTACAGTTGGTGTTTTTCCTTGTTTCCATGAAATTTTGTAAATGAAAAGTTCCATAACATAAAGAATACTAGCATGAGTAGCACCAAATGTTAGTGTTCGACACTAAAATGAGATAGTTTTGTGCCATTTGAGTATATGCAAAGTTTTTGAGATTAACTTGAATAAGACTTTTTTATCCCAGGTGGAAGGATTGATACTGTAGTTTTAACTGAGTGTGATTATAGACTGTGCTGCGAGATAACAGTATAAGCAGATACATCCAGCACATTAAACTATATTTTATCTCAGTTGTGATGAAATCAAAGGACCAAATGCAGGTTTAGAAAAGACAAGTTTTGGTTATATTGTAAGCAAAACTATAAATATTTTGGGCGAACACTATATCTATACTTTTCAACTTCAAATGCATTCCTTCGTTAAGATCACAATAGATTTTTCTTCATTACTTAATGTTTATTAGTGTAATTATTAGAGTTAGCAATATAAACCAGGTTTTATTATAAACTATTTAATGAAACTATAATTTGTAACTGTTATATTCCTTTATGAATCTCTATATTTGTATTATTTTGTAAAAAGAAATCTGATGTCATCATGACAGCTCCAAAAGTCACTAGAAAAAAACAGTGATATCACAACTTTTCTCAAGATTTCAGAAAATTTGAGAATATATAGGAATATGTAACAATTTAAGAATTGTTATTTTATTGTGTTCATCTGGGTACCATTTTTCGTGAAATTTAATCAATCTTTAAATATATATTTTTGCTGAAGACCATTTTAAGCTTTGTCTCTTTGCTTTGTGTTTCCACATCTGCTCTTGCTTTGCATGTTTGGCATATGACATAAAATTGAAACGTGCATATCTGGAATATACACTAATGCTTCTAGAAGACACAGCCTCCCCACACATTCAAAAGGTAGAGAGAAAAAGAGCATGGATAATAAATGATCAAATTAAAAATAGACACCCCAACCAATTAACGAAAATGAGAACCTGAAGGGTTACCACCTTGGAACATTCAGTGGCAAAACATGCCACTGGGGGTTTAAACCAGGTTCTAGGTTGCACCAAACTCACAATTGCCTGAAAGGTTCTCGAATAAACAAATAATTACAAATTGTCTTAGTGAAATGACTCCAACCCACCCATCAACCCAACAGCGTTGCATGCAAAAGCAAACACACATATAAAATATAAGAAGCTAATAGCATTTTTAAACATTGGTAAAAGGTTCAGGCCTCTTAGGGAAACCTTTAAAACCTTTAAAAAACTTTAATTTCAGAGCAAACCTTTAAAACCTTTAAAACTTCTTAAAAAAATCATTAAAACGGCTAATTAGCCTGTAATTTTCACTTAAAACCTTATTTTTGTTTAGACTGCTTGCCCTTCCCAGCAGTTTAAAGCAAGTAATTGTTGCAGTACTGTATTTCTTATTCCTTTTAAGTGTTATTACCATATTAGGGCCCTGCTTTTGAATAAATCATGATGTGTAATTCAAACAGTATGATATAATGTCAAACATGCTATTTGATGTTGATTAAGAGTGTGTGTGTTCATGTATAAATAGTGTTAACTTTTTTTAGTACTTGTAGATACATATATATTTTGAGTTTTTAAAGGAAAATTCTGACAAACTAGCCTTTATTTGCTCTTTATTTTTTTGTATTTTACAGTAAAAGGTCTTTATTTCCATAGCTTTGAGCTTTTATAAAAACCTTTATTTTTGTTCAGGTGTGCTAGGAGGCCTGCAAGTTGCAACACAAATGAGAGCAGTACATTTTATGATTAGTAAAATTGTTGTTATCATTACCTTTTACTTAATGCCCCAGCCCGTAACTTAAGTAAGAATATACTACTGAAAAATCATATTTGTTCTTATAGACTCCAATATATAAACTCTTTAACAGAACACAAAAGGTCCGAGCGTATTCTTTCTTACAGACGGGATTTTCCATGATATTGTTAAATTATAGTTAACAAACTTTTAAGAAGCTAAATATAATGGAGCTATATTTAGCACCGACGAAGAGACCACTACTTGCGCGATCTCGATTTCTGTGACGTTTCGGAAATCCTACTTTCGCTTATAGTCGCGCGGAATAAATTTATTTTAGTAAATTAAAATTATATTAGCCCGAACTAATGCTGCAAATTTGTGCCTATAGTTCCAAATACATGTACTATTTCATACAAGAGCGGGTTAAATTGAAGTAATGTCGCTTTTAGGATGTTTAGTAAAACTGTTGTTATCATTACCTTTTACTTAATTAACGAAGTATAAGTTTGTTCTTGCATTTTATGAGTGAGTAAACAACACATGTTGGAATGTTGATGTCTCATATCTGGACGAATGCATTTATGTATCTTGCATAATTTGCATCTGAATGTCTGTGTTAATTTAATGACGGTATAATGATTTATAGTAAAACTTGAAGGATGTGTTTTATATTGTGATGGTTTTCAATGTTGAAAAATTCCAAATGAATGGATTGCAGCCTAAAATTGCTGCCTACAGAAACATTTTTAAAAAGTAACTGAATTTTCACATTTTCATTCATCAGCATTATGACAATTCGGTATCTTAATGTTTAGAAAACAATGTGTACCGACCTTGTTTCTTGGCAGCATATGTTGGTTCTATTTTTGTTAATATTTCATTTACTTATTGTTTTCTTTTTTTAATATACATGTATTTATTACTTTTTATAGAATTTAAATAACGCAAATAAAAATTTAAAACATGTCACGTTTGCTGTGTTTGATTTTAATGATTGCTTGAAATATCACATGTATAAAGTTCATGACATTAGGTTGAACCAAAGTAGATTCATTTCCCATAGACCTCAATGTTCTTTTCTTCTACTATAATGGCGAGCATTCAGTTACTGATATAATGACTGTTCCAGCTATTTTCAGATCGAGAAAGATCACAAGTGCCCCTCCGGGCATTTTTCATCACGGGCGGGAATCTGGGTAGAACCACCGACCTTCCGTGAGCTACATGTAGCTGGACAGCTTCCTCACATTAAAGATTTCGACTCCGGGAGGTACCAAAAATATACATCCGCTGTTCTGGAATTAGTATGCCTCTACCAAACGAGATATAGTCATGAAATTGCTTTAATTAATTTTCCCGACATGTTATTTCTGCAAACAAGCCACAAACAGGCCGATCTCTCCCGGTTAAGAGGCACCCAGATGAAGAGAAAAGGCATTTATTAAACGGACTTAATTCGAATGGACCACGGAGGGATACAGCGTGATTTGGTGTTATTCAAACTTTAAGAGTTAGAAGCAAAATTGACCTTTGCATGGAAACAAATCTTGTCAATTACTAAATTGTGATCAAGTTACTGTAATTTTCCAGTCACGTAAAGACAGTCCATTCATCCCGCTTTTGTCCAGGCTTTATCTCAGCAACAACTGGCTTGAATTAATTGAACTTTATGGGAACCTTGACTAAATCAAAGTAGAGAAATGACAGAAAATCAAGCGGTTTTCCTTATTGCTTTATTCATTCATGAAGAGAGAAATCGGTCCCCTGATCCTCATAATTATGCAGTAACATATTTGAGTGTATGCGTATGTCTCACGCAGACAAACTATGTTCTGTGTGGAAGGCTGAAAATTACGGCTGGAATAAAAGCTTATGAACACGCCGGGGGAACTCTGATATGGAGCTCCTCTTGCGCTCTCGACAAAATCATATCAGCCGCTTCCGGGGTTCCATATCAGACGGAATATTGTCACTGAAAAAGGTAGGTGATCCTGAATTTTCATCAGTTATGTAAATTAGGGCCCATTTTCCGGAAAACTCGAATGCTATTCGACCCTCATTTGAATTGCGAACAAAATGATATTTGTCTCTTTTGGATCAGTTCAAAATCGACTGTAAAAAGATGTTGAAAGCGATTTATGTGATCGATGGAAATTTAGACCACCTACCTTTTTCGGTGACAATTTTCCGTCTGATATGGAACCCCGGAAGCGGCTGATATGATTTTATCGGGAGCGCAAGACGAGTTCCATATCAGAGTTCCCCCGGCGTGATGAACCTGTGTAGGAAATCAAGTGTTGTTCTCGTGGTTTTCTTCAAGTACAGGAAAGAACAACAAGTTATTGAACAGTGCAAGGGGTGCAAAATCTTGTTTTACAGTTAACTCTGTTTTGTGTTTGAAGAACTGTTATGTTGTAATTTTGAGCGGGTTTATTGATTGATTGATCCTCAACTAAGCAGCCAACTACTACATTCTTATGCTTTTTCAATCAAAGCTTTCGTAATTTTGGAAATAGTGAAATTTCGAAGAGCAAGAATGGTCTTCAAAATAAAGCAAGGTGAAGAGCTCTGTCCAGTTTTTTTTCATATTTTAAATTATCCGGGAAATAGATCATCGCAGAAGCGATATATTCACATTTGGTGCATGTATAGAGTAGAAGCTGTTTCCCATCATAAATATTTTGGATTGAAGCAAAAGCTACACATAGTATGTTACACAAAACAACCCGGTTTCTGTCACGGTGGATTTAACAGTAAGAAATTGGAAGTTTATTTTGTCAACCCGACATTTGAGCATTTTAGAAAAGTTTCAGCTTATATCAGAATAACCAAGAGCTGTAGCCTACACCAAAGACGTATATCTTACATATAGGTGTTTGCCTACACTACCAAAAGGTGTGGAAGAGGTAACAGTGCAGGGTGAGCAAATTAAAACATTGTTGAAGAAAAAATCTGTTTTACGTAACATCGTAACATTTACAATAAAAAAAACCAGAATGAGATGAAAAAAGGTATCGACCCTGGAACCTATGCTTACAAGGCTGAGGCTTAACAATCGAGTCCGTTTAGAAAGCGAACAATTAAGATCATAAATTAGAACGATACATTTGACCAGGATCTAAATTGTTCGTTTATGAATCATTATGTGATTTCTGACCAAAGAGAGAAAAGTGCCTTTGCTTATAAAGCGGTAAGGACTGTTTGCACAAGCGATAAAAACACGTTAAAATAATGTGTTAACTATAAAAAATATAGGTACTGCTTCCACTAGCGAGATAAGACGGCGCGAATCTTTTACCTCTTAAACATTGTCCCAGTTATGGCGGTATCAGAATAACAAAATAGAAAGATGACAATCTGACAACCGTTCATACCTTATTAAAATTTTGTAATTTTAAGGTTTTGTTCTAATGGGTCGTAAATTCAAAGTTATGCTCCAAAATTGCGTACCCTCCCATGAGAACAAATTCGAGAAGGCCAAGGTAAAGAAACTTACGTCACAGTATTTTGTGACATACCCTTACATCTTATATTATTAATACGTCCTTTGCCACAACAACAGCAATGGGAAATGTCTAAAGATAAAAAAGCTGATTGTTCCAAATAACAAAATTCTATTATGTTTTTACTCTACTGTATAAAAGGAAAGAAAGAAGGCGATTGAGGACTTTAGAAAGAAATTACCTTCAACAATCGTGAAGAATCAGTGATATTTTGGCTTTTTTTATGGCAATTATCACAGCAAAGGGCAAGATGAGTGTAAATATTTTAAGTAGAAAGTAACAGAAATTATAATAAGTCAGATTGAGCGGGATGGGGGGATTCCCGGAAATTGGACCGGTACCAACATGCTGGCATTGCCAAGCCAGAGTAAATAACCATGCTGCAAATAGGGGTATTGCAAAAACATAGTAACATAAAAAAGAGGACACGTCTTCATCTGAAACATAGTAAATTAATGTAAAATGAATCTGTCCCTAAAAACTCATCTCTTTGCTACCAAAAATGTTATACTATAATGTTAAATGGAAACAGCGATTAATTAATGATTCGTTTCAAAGTACAAGTGTATCATTTGTATGATTTCAGCAATATTTTTTCCAAGTTCAGCCCGCGGCAGCAGCTGTAGATTATGGTAACATCACAGACAGAGTGCAGCTACGCAAGAAGTTAAAGTGTCATTATGTCACTTTGGGAGTGGGTAGGGAAAGGATGGGTATGGGGGATGGGGAGTGGGAAGGGCTGGGGATGAGGAGTGGTAAGGGATGGGGATGGGGAGTGGGTAGGAATGGGGATTAGGAGTGGGTAGGGAAGGGATGGGTGGGAAGGGATGGGGAGTGGGAGTGGGATGGGGAGTGGGAAGGGATGGGGAGTGGGATGGGGAGCGGGAAGGGATGGGGATGGGGAAGAGATGGGGATGGGGAGTGGGATGGGGAGTAGGAAGGGATGGGGATGGGGAGTGGGATGGGGAGTGGGAAGGGATGGGGAGCGGGAAGGGATGGGGATGGGGAGTGGGAAGGGATGGGGAGTGGGAAGGGATGGGGAGTGTGATGGGGAGTGGGAAGGGATGGGGAATGGGAAGGGATGGGGAGTGGGATGGGGAGCGGGAAGGGATGGGGATGGGGAGTGGGAAGGGATGGAGAGTGGGAAGGGCTGGGGATGTTGGAAGGGATGGGGATGGGGATGGGGAGTGGGTAGGGATGGGGATTAGGAGTGGGTAGGGAAGGGATGGGGAGTGGGAAGGGATGGGGAGTGGGAAGAGATGGGGATGGGGATGGGGATTGGGAGTAGGAAGGGATGGGGATGGGGAGTGGGAAGGGATGGGGAGTGGGATGGGGAGTGGGAAGGGATCGGGATGGGGAGTGGGAAGGGATCGGGATGGGGAGTGGGAAGGGATGGGGATGGGGAGTGGGAAGGGATGGGGATGGGGAGTGGGAAGGGATGAGGAGTGGGAAGGGATGGGGATGGGGATGGGGAGTGGGTAGGGATGGGGAGTGGAGTGGGTAGGGAAGGGATGGGGAGTGGGTAGGGATGGGGAATGGGTAAGCAAGGGATGGGGGGAGGGAAGGGAAAGGGGTGGGGGAGAGAGGAGCGGCCCATAAGTTTTTAATTTGAGGTCGGATTTTAAAATTATTTCACAGAAATGATCACCACAATGAGGCGACATTTTGCGCGCAACATTTGGGTGACTCCCTTGAAGGTCAAGGTCACAGCATGACCTTGAAGCAACATCGTGCCCGGCCCATAACTTTGTTATTTGAAATCGGATTTAAAATTATTTCACAGAAATGATCACCGAAATAAGACGATGTTTTCGCACAACATTTTGGTCGCCACCTTGAAGGTCAAGGTCACAGCATCACCTTGAAGCAGTATTATTTTTACATCTACGAGATGCAAACTTTCAAAAGTAATACTATTATGCTTATACGAAATAATAATTTCTCAAATACAAAATAATATTTAGTAAGTAGGTAATAATATTTCGTTCTTACAAAATGTTTCGTAATAATGAAATGGTATTTCATTTGTTCAAATAAATCTTCGTTAATATATAATATTTTATATGTAAATATGAAGTTATATTCCGTAAAAACGAATACCCCCCACACAAATACTTTAAAGGCTCCACATGCAACTGAAACGTTGCCAATTATACAAGTGTTTGGTTATGTGTGCAGAGAATTTGTAATATTTTTTTTAAAATATTTGTCGTGTTCAGTGGCTTTCAAAGTTCCCTTTACATCTATTGAAAACCACCGAACACGAAAAATGTGAAAATATTCACAGGGGCGAAACTCCGTTACACGAGGACATGTATGTAGACGCCTTAAGTATCGGTTTGTCGACGACTTTCTGAACACTTTTTGAAGCATGAGTTCCTAAATATGAATGAAAACAGATGAGCATGGCATCAAAAGCAGTAAAAAATATATTTGTTCGTTGTATTATATATCCAAACGATATTCATGAATGTTGACTATAACAAAAGCTTTAGTTAATGACACGTAATAACTGTTTTACTAAGAAATTTAACGTAATCTTAAGCAAATGTATGTGGTTAAAGACTTTTAAAAACACAGCATTCGACAACAACTTTTTTCTTTAAAATGCCTCTTTTAAATGATCAAAGAAAGTGCAGAAATTCGTCAAAATTGTCAAATTAGTATAACTCACAAGATATATGGACATTTTTATATTTTTATTTTTCGTTAAATGTAACGGTTTTATGACTATACTGTTACGGAATAGTTGACGACCTTTGCAGTCACGTAACAGTCTAGCTGACGACTTTTATGTATGTTCAGGGCAAAAGAATTCGATGCAAATATTGCATGGATTGCTTTAAAGAAGAAATAAATGTTATCAAACATCATACACTAGTCAAAAGTTCTAAATGCACTCTTAATAAATGTTGATTTTCCTAACTATTTGATAGAATCTTTCAAAATATTATAAATTATAATGAAAGAGTATCAATATCCTATTAACCCACACAATTAAACTGGAATCTGCTTAGCGCAATTAAAAAATAAGAACATGTTCAGCTCACTGGTACACAGATTGCAATTCTCAAGTAAATAATCATTGCATCGCTATAAGTTGTGATCTTTTTATTAATCTTTTTATCATCACAATTTGATGTAAGTCTCAAGGAAATGTTGTGGTTTGTCATTTCATTGCACTTAAATTACTTCCTGTAGCTTCTTAATGGTCTGATGAGCCAACACGCTCTTCTCTACACTTAACAACTTTTCTAAGTATACACTACTTTCCTCCTGATACTTTTTTATATTTGTTAAAACGAAATTGCAACTGTTATACCTATCATATGGCATTAAAGTCTTTATTTTACACTGTAAAGTTATCGATTTCCATAACGCACGTGCATTTCGAAGACTGCAGCAGTTCTAAACCAAGGGCACTTAAATTCTGAGGTATATCTGCAAAAGTCCCTTTTTCCGGTTTTCTTTCCACACCTTCAAGCAATTTAAACTTGGTTGTGGTCTGAACTTGGAAGGCACGTACGCAATGGGCTAGGATTTCTCAAAGTGTCGTTCAGAACTGCATTTCCTCTATGAAATGATGGTGGTCTTACGCGTTCTTGACTGATATTGCGAATTTGTATTCTGTGGGCGCCAGTATTCTAAATGATTGTGAGCAGTCAGTTGTCTGTCATTTTGAATATTTGTTTAACAAGTATTTTCAGTTAGTATTTATTGCATGTTTATTGCAATTTTCAGAGCAAAACCTCAATTATCAAGCCAGTTATGCCCCGATACGAATGTGCATACTTAGAAAAGTTGTTAAGTGTATTTAATCCATAACGTGATAACGTGGATGTCAAGGAGAAAATTCTATTTTCCTCACATTGGTTTTCGCCAAAAGTTTTTTTTAGTAATCTAGCGATTTGGGACGATGCAATTCTCTATGATAGATGTGTATCAGCCTTTTCAAAAGAAAAAAATATTTATTTCGATAAAATAGACCGGTAATTCGGACAGTACTTTGTCCGAATAAACATGATTTTCGATTAATTCGGTTTTGAAGTTTAGTTGATTTCTTTTAATTTAAGTTTTAGAGTTTTGATAATTGGGCACTTATCAAACAAATGCAATTCTCAAATTTTCGTTTTTACGTTATTTTGCGTAAATATTTAATGACGTGAGAGAGTAACGTCAACGTTCAACGTAAGCAACGTTATCAATCTAGAAAATAATTTGATTTGAATTTTTTCTTATTATGATAAAATATGCAAAACTGAGGCATTTATTTTTTTATTTACGAATAACATCAGGATGTTTTATAACAAATTAAAAGTAGTGCCAGTTAAGAGCATTTTGACGGCACTTTCGTGGCTAACAGTCGTCAAACGTTCCATAGTTATAAAACTTTGGTGTGTGTTTTTAGATTGTCCGGTGTCGATAAACATGTGGAAAACAAAATCGGTTGTAAAAAGTTCAATTTCGATTACCGCACGGGGATTAGGCATAAATAGCGCATGCCGACGTAGATGACGTACTACGTAAAACAAATGCACAGTTTTCAAATAATTTTTATTGTTTGATCATATTTAACATAATGTCAAACTATTTTGAATTATGATAATTTTACTTTGAGATATTCAACATTGAAAAGTGTGCACTTAAAACTTTTAACGAGTGTATAGTGAAGCACCCATCGGAATTTTGCAAAGGAGCTCACCTCATAGATCTCTATGAACCCTGAAAGTTTCAACGATATCGGATAAATCCGCATACACGTTTAATCGTGAGGCTACCCTAAAATCGTGCCTTGCGTTATGCAGCGTAAAGCCTGATCCGCGGATTCAAGGGTTCCCGACAGTGTAGAGCTCTGAAATTCCGGCCGTGAGCTCACCTCAACAATCTCTAACAACCCTATAAGTTTAAAAAATATCGGATTATTCCGCATTCACGTTTACTCGGGAGCGTTTTCGGACCTAGCCATTTTTCGCTATGTATCGTAGTGACCGACCCGCGGATTCATGGGTTACCGACAGAGCTCTGAAATTTTGAAATAGGGTATACTTTGCAAATGCGAATAAAGGTGACCACAGAAATGGTCTTTGTCACCTATTTTTGGAACAGTAGTGACACGTGTATTTTGCACGTTGTGAGTGCGCTCATACTCTATGTCGACTTAGTGATTTTCGGTTCCCGAATGACTTGGAACAATTTTCACACAAAAATGAATAGTTCTGGTGACACGACCGGATATGTTCTATGAGATCATATTTTGAACTGTACTTTCGTGCACGTAAATCATAAGAATGTTTGTTACATGAGTGTACAGCACTAGTGTGTCTTCTCAGGTTTCAAGGATCATACGATGAATAGTCACCCTTTTTTTTGCAATGGTTAGTCTTTCTATGAGCTGATGAGGACGACTTGGTCGGTGCTTGTTTTGCATTACTGTGCAAAACTGGCTGTGGTTTAACGTCTTCTGATAAAGAAACATTCATTGACAGGTCTGTTTTGTCGGTACTACTCGAAGTTTCCACAAAACTGATGTTATCCATGGCCTTGTAGGTAGTCGACAAACTGTTACAGAGTAGTCACCAAACCGTTACAAGAAGTATGGAGTCGTCGACGAAACCGTTACAAATTTGGTTAAAAGACAGCTTACATAAAAGGCTTGTTTCAAGCAGAAAATATTAAAAAATACTTATTTGCACCAAGGTACATATATAAAGGTTTGGAAACAATATGACTTGCCTTTTTTAATTGCGGAATGTGAACATTACGATTTAGTGTAGATTCTTGTTGAGTAATTTTAAACATATCAATAATTTTTGGGGTATAATACTGGGGAAAAGTAATAAATCCAATATGCATACATACCCGTATTTCTTCTTAACACGAATCAAACAGATACATGTATTCAATAAAACTGATAAATCTTACAAAGAAAACAGTCTTTACTTGTACATAGTATAACAATGTACAGTACTTAATATAAATGTGAATGAGTCGTCGACAAACCGATACTTAGGTCGTCTACATACATGTTCTCGTGTAACAGAGTTTCGCCCCTGTGATATTGCAGGCTCGGTTTAAATGAATCTGTTCATGGGCAGTAATGGAAATGCATATTAACGCCCACGCCGCCTAGCCCCAAGTTGAGCGCAACTCAATATTTACATCAATAAATAATTCAGTTTTGATCCATCCCAAACAATGGTATGCATATGGCGGTAAACATGGAACCTTAAATACGGTATTTTCAGATTAATACCATACCATGTTCAGCGGCATGTGGTCCCCAGATAAAAGAATGTGTTTGCCCTAAACGAGATAACAGTGGACGGAACTAAACAAAATAGAATGTTGACAGGGGATTGAGAATATAAATCCTGCATATAACAGACAATGTCAAAGGCAAAATTTAAAAAGCAGGAAGTATATCATTGGTGTGATTGAACAATATCCGAATCTATACTGGCTAGGATATGGAAACTACCCATCTATAATCTGGTCGAAACATTTACACAAATGCAATTTTAGAAGTACTATTGACATAGTTCATACGTATCTTGCTTAATGACCTTCAAAGGATGTAACTGATAACACCAATTGAATGTACGGGGAAACTTTTTACAGCCGCCACACGGCACAAACAACGCTACTGTGATATTGAAAAAGATGAAAATGGAACTTTGAAAACAACCGAACACAAAAAATGTAAAAATATTGCAGGGTCGGTTTGATTAAGCCTGTTCATGGACAGTAATGGAAATGCATATTACCGCCCACGCCGCCTAGCCCCGGGTTGAGCGCAAGTCAGTATTTACATCAATAAACAGTAAAACTTTGATCCATCCCAAACGATGGTATGCATATGGCGGTGAATATGAGTATTGATTTACAGGGAAATTCCAGAAAAATCCTACTTAAATAATAAAATATAAGAAAATGTCCCAAAATCACATTTCCACCACAGGAATCAATGGGAACTTTTTATTTTCGTTAAAGATGATATATTTCCCATGAGATTCTGTATGTATCGTTTGCGTTCAAATCTTTCCTCGGTCTAACTACTGATTAACCAGACTAGGGGTGGGGAAATGAGGCAGGTGGGGGCCATGTTGGATGGGATCGTAGACATCTGTAATATTCAAGCTTTTAATAAAAAAGTTCAAATGGTTTCTCTTCCGATTTTGATGATATTTATAATAAATATGGCTGATTTTATTACACTACGATAGAATGATAATGTCAGACCATTTTAATATCGGTTGGTGAATAAGATTTAGACCTATATTTTGTCATTGATCATATTTAAATTCTAATACAGGAGCTATTCGTAATATTTGGCATAATCATTCTTAAAATAATAATAATTTTATTATGATCTCAAAGGTAGGATTTTGACTATGGGACTTAATTTACCTCGAACACTATCAAGTTTTATATTAAGTGATAAACGATAAAATATAGTTTTTAAGTTTTGAATACTTATACAATTAGAAATCCATTTTTCATAAAATGTTGGATACCTGTGTGTTTTGTAGCAGTTGCAGCCACCAATTTCATAGACATCCTCTCTTAAACTACCAAGTTTAAAATATGTTTGAATAGACAGAAGACCAAACACTTCGGATTTTATCTACCACTTACTACTGACCAAATACACAATTTTGACAAACAATCTTAAAAAAGCGAAAAATGCATATCAGGAATCACCACACTCACAAAACACAGCCTCCCCACGCAGCAAAATAGAAAAAGATAGCATGTTGTTATAAGTATGTCAATTCAAATAATACGCCACAAACAATTTACGAAAAAGAGAACTATTGGGGTTACCGCCTTGGAACGGTCATTGTTAAAACTATTTGCCCCGAGGGGTTTAAACCAGGTTCTAGGGTGCACAATTTCGCACTTAAGATGATACGCTTTTAGTCCTTCTCGCCCAGATCGGTAGGTAGGTGCTAGGGAAAAGTTA
Source organism: Corbicula japonica (assembly GCA_038501625.1). Taxonomy (NCBI): domain Eukaryota; kingdom Metazoa; phylum Mollusca; class Bivalvia; order Venerida; family Cyrenidae; genus Corbicula; species Corbicula japonica. Next base: position 85,122 of record JAZAYU010000893.1, on the reverse strand, counting down.
AAAACCAAATTATAAAGTTAATAATTCAACAAATATACATGTAAATGTACTTTCAAAATATTTCAAAATAATAAAAAAATAATATAAAGTAGTGCTCTAAGATCGGACTATTAAAACCAGTGTTCTAACATTGGACCATATCATGGTATGGATACAGACAATCACAACAACGTTTATGATAATATACGTTCATTTGATTCCAGTTCTATTAGAAATACAAAAAGCTTATAACAAATAATGTAAACACATTACAAAGATTTGATCCAGAAATATGATAGAAAGGTGAAATATGCATATCAGGAATCACCACATTCAGAAAAAACAGCCTCCCCACACAGTCAAGAAGAAGAGAGAGAGAGAGCATGGTTAATACAATGATCAGTTTCAAAAGAGACACCACTAACAATTAACAAAAATGAGAACCCGAGGGGTTACCGCCTTGGAACGGTCAGTTGCAAAAAAAATTGCCACTGGGGGTTTAAACCAGTTTCTAGGGTGCACCAACCTCACACTTGCCCCAACAGGTTCTCATATCACAAAACAAATACAAGTTGTCTTGGTGAAACAACTCCAACCCACTTATTGGCTCAACAATGTTGCATGCAAAAGCACACAAACATATAAAACATAAGAATCTAATAGCATTGCCAAGCCAAAGGGCGGGTACTCAGAGCTCCTGGAGTAAAATCAGCAAGAACACGATGACAGGGATAAAAGAAACAAATCGAGCTTCTAGGTTCTTTTAAGAAAAGATTTCCCCATAAACCTTCATAAACTCTTAAACCCCTGCCACCGTCGTGCAACCAAAGAGGTAAGCATAATGATCAACTGTAGAAGGTTAATCACCAGGCTGTTTTACTATTATTATAATGAAAACTATATTTTGAAAGCAACCCCACAAACATTATAATTTGACTGACACCCTGTTCATATGCAGAACTGAAAATACATACGTCCTCATATACCCATATACTCGGTTAAAGCGCTCGTCAGTTTCTATACAAGTAAATATAACAATAAAAATCGACAAAAATGCAAAAATCGTCGTTTCCTGTATTTAAAATAGCCGGGCAGGAACTAGTTGGCTATAAAATGCGTAATTGATACCTTTCTTCATGGGAAAAGGACGTCATTTAGCAGTGTCCGGCGAGCCTTTTTCCACCAGCTTAAGTTTGAATAAATAATAGGATCTTGTGGCCGTTATATCCACCAAAATTGTTTTCTTTTTTTTGCATAAATGTATTTAAAGAAACAGTCCTGAATTGTTTGGGCTCGAAAAGAACGGTCAATCTCTGCGACTACAGACGTCGGATACCGATCGTATGTTAAGCACTAATAATGTAGCCAAGACAAACACTAGAGAATAGTACAACAGTCACAACAGCATTGACATTCCGTTTCATCTTCAAATTTAAATGTCCACAAAAATCTCTCAACTGGTTTTGTGCATCTTGTTAGAAAAATGTTATTCCATCGGCTTAAACACAAACACTTTTGGTGGTTATTTGCGAGCCGTATCACATAGGCAGGGGGTTCTGCGTTGGACTCTGGGCAGATTTTCAAGACGTGCCATTTGTCTGTACGATTTTCAGATAAAATCAACTTGTCTGAATTGACACTAACAAATCCGCTTTCGCCATCTTTAATTGAGAAAGCATATATAGTATAGCAGTTGGCGTTCTCTTCCTCTTCAAACTCAAACAAGTAATCTTTCTGTCCAGTTGAATCAGTTAAAGCAGTACTGTATTGTCGCCGGAAAATCTTCTTTCGAAATGTTATACATTTAGTTTGATTATTTAGTGGCTTGATTTTTGATATACGCATTTTCCCAAAAGAACTTAGGTTCTTCGAAGGAAGATTACGTCTCATCAAGAACGAATTCAGGATCGGCCATTTGTCTAATTCACAGTTCAAATAAAGTTCAATAGTCAATATCGTTGGCCTGTGCGCGATATTTAAGACGTCCTTGTCATAATCCCGATGCTTTTGTAGAACTGCATTTATAGGAGAAGCGTCTTCACCATACTTAGACATCACGGCAATTCTGTACAGAAGATACATCTCGGTGAAAGTTGATAAAGTACAGTAGAGCTGGAAGAGATACGCCAGCTCTTTGAATTTCTTGAACCCCACCTCTTTCACCATATGTTGTATTTTAAAACCCAGTTTCAAAACATCGGTGAGTGCATCGTGCACGGGGAAATCGCTGGAGAGTAATTGCAAGTGAAACCGCTTTTTACCAATGTCGTCAGCATCAGGCATGCTTTCACCGTAACTAACACAATAGGTAATCCTCTGACACGTAGCCCGACATCTTGCTGATAAATTTTCTGACATTATTTCATGAAAATGTTGGATCACAATTGACGCAATATCTTTATGAAAATAAATTTTGATAACATTGGTTATCATTTCCAGTATTTCTTGTAACGCACCTAGTTTATTTAGTGGGTTTAGTGGCACTTGTGACTGAACTTTTTCAAGGCAACCAATAACAATGTCAACTATATTACTTGCAAGCAAAATATAATCAACAATTGTTTTCTTTTTCTTGTCCAACGAAAATTGATCTAAACAATTTAAATTTATTGCTGCAATATCTCTTTCACATGCCTTTAGTTTATCTTCATAGTTTTCAACGTCGTCTGACATATCGAATTCACCAATACGATTTTCGTCAATACCAGAAAATGCCATTTTTTCACCTGATAACGGGCATTGTTAATAAATGCCGCTTACGTTAACAACCTTCTGCTTATTTCAAATGTTGAGATGGATGCAGATGTAACATTTGGCACAACAGCAAATAACATGTGTGCCTTTTCGTGCTTTTTATATTCACATTACTGCGGCGGACGAGATGAGTTTGTACTCAATGGTTCTTCGTAGACGAATTTCTAGGTTTTCATGGACAGTGTTTTATTCATAACAAATTGCAGCTTAACCTGGAAATAAAATTTCGTTATGATAGAATTGTAATAAACCAAATAAATATACTGGAACCCCTATGTCTAAATATATTAAAACACTATTAAACTAATTTTGAATTTAAAAAGTAAAAAACATCAAAACATTAATATTTAGGTAGCAAACCCTTTATGTTATGTATCAAAACGATTCAGTTGTTTTTCTTTTAAGAAAAAAAAATGCAAAAAAAAACTTTGATTGATTTTGATTCTTATCTACTTGGAGATACTATTTAGAATTGAAAAAAATGCTAACAACGATTTTCTATTATCGTGAACAGATCCACGTTTTAAAAGAATCGATGTTTTAGAGATATCCAGTCTCAGACTAACGGAATTTAGACATTACACCGAAAATGAAGTCCATAGCCGGATAAATGAAACATTCAGCGCCTAGACAATTGTAAATGATTGCTCCGTCTGACTCAATTATGGCCCCTAAAATTGTTACAGAGAACTATTGTGTGAAGTTTTAAAAGTCTAATAAGATTTGTTTTTTAACAGAAATTTCGACTCGGCATTTAATAGAAACTCTATATATGATTCTGCTAACGGGAGCAGTTTACTAGCTTGTTTCTTGAACATACCGGTCCTCAAAATATAACAAGTGCTGTTATATATTAATATGCTCTTTAGCATTTTTTAATTTTGCAACTGCATGTTAGCAGTGTATAAAATGTTGTTGGAAACTCGAGAAGTTCAAGATGGCGTCCAATATGGCAACCAAAATGTTAACAAGTTACAATGAAGTTACTTTACAAATAATTATTATCTTCATTATTATAAACATTGACTTTTAAGTTTCTGATAACATTACTGTGTTTTTACATTTTCCGAAGTTTATTTGGTAGTTTCTTAGGTTATTTTCACAAAAATAGTGTAAAAACAAAAAAGGTGAACAAACATAATCAATATATACACTACTTTAAAATATACATTTATATGTGCATGTTTTCTAACAAAGAGTGTTTAAGTTAATGTTAAAGTAACATCTTATTTCAATTATAAAAATACATCACGAATGAGCATTTTTAATGAGATTAAAACGTGTTGGGAAATTAAAGATGGCACCCAAGATGGACAACATATTGATGTTCAATGTTAATCTGAATTGCAATTTCATATTTCTACATGTATTACAACAAAATAAATATTTTATCTTGTTGGTGCGAGCATTAGATCGGAATGGAAACGAGTGACAACACATTTTCATGAATGGTGCTTCAAGCATACAAAATGTCTTTAAACATCAGGTTTAATCTAGAACTGTTTTTACATCATGTACGTAATCGTAAATATTAACAATATGATCAAGCGTGCTAGGGTCACATTTAAGTGGTAGCCAATGCAAAGCCAAAAATAAAAATCAATTTTGTTAAAAAAGTCCTGCAGGTTCACTGTTTTGCAGGCATACTTGTTTTGAAATCCGGATGGGGATGCTAGAAACGGATGATTGCCGATACAAGGTATCATCGCTCTGTGCATAAACGATTAACATCCATAACATTTATCGCTTGTAAAGAACATAGATCATTATTTACAGATGGTTCTTATGATAATTATACTTCATGGACCTGTCAAGACCTTATTCAGGCGCTCACATTTTTCTTGGATAATATTTATTTGAGATTTGGTACCTCTATTTATAAACAAGTAATATGCATTCCAATGGGAACTAATTGTGCACCCCTTGTTGCTGATCTGTTTTTATAATGTCATGAAAGAGACTTTATGTTATCTCTTTCCACCGAACATCAAGTTGATATTATTACAGCTTTTAATAACACCTCGAGGTACCTTGATGATTTATTAAATATAGATAATAACCAAGCTTTCTTGTTCTAAATCTGTCGAATATTACGTAACTACTAAATTATATGATTTTAATTTTAATATAGTAAATTTTCCGTTTTTAGACGGCGATGTTCCTCGTGCAACATCTTACGGGGTTTATATTTCACAGCTTGTTCGCTTTTCAAGAGCTTGCAACGATGTGAATGATTTTAATGAACGTAATCTGTGTATTACAGAAAAACTTTTAAAACAGGGTTATCGATATCACAAATTAAGGAAAACCTTTTGCAAGTTTTATCGCCGATACCCAGATCTAATTCATAAACACAGGTGCAGTTTAAAATCACTATTGCAACAAGGCATTTCACTGCCGGTTTTTACGGAGATTTAATTTACAAACTAAAGCAGATAAAAGGCAATGTTAATTTCTCCCGGTTCTCTCTGGTCTCGGTAAGATCATTGAGTATCCGCCCTTTGCCTTTGCAATGCTATTAGCTTCTTTTTATATGTTTGTGTGCTTTTGCATGCAACACTGTTGAGCCGATGGGTGGGTTGGAGTTATTTCACCAAGACAACATGTACTTGTTTTGTGATACGAGAACCTGTTGGGGCAAGTGTGAGGTTTGTGCACCCTAGAACCTGGTTTAAACCCCCAGTAGCAAATTGATTTGCCACTAACCGTTCCAAGGCGGTAACTCCTCGGGTTCTCACTTTCGTTAATTGTTTGTGGCGTCCATATTGAAATTGATTATTGTAATAACATGTTCTTATTTCCTCTCTACTGTTTGGCTGTGTGGGGAGGCTGTGTCTGCTGGATGTTGCCATCCCTGATATGCATATTTAACTTTTTTGCCATAACTGATTGTGTCATTTCTGAGTCTGATTTGCTGAGTAATGTTTATGTCTAAAAGCACACGTTGATTTATCCTTGAACACATGTGAAAAAACTTTCAAGCTATTTTCTACGAATTTTATGCATTGAAATTTCGATCATTACCAAATTTTGAGTATTAAATACGGTGCAAGTAAAATTGTTTTGTTGGCATGAAAAGTAAGTATTTAATCTTTAATAAACTGTTAAATTTTTAAAAGGGCTTTTCTCAATTGTTCAAAAGATGTTTTATACTTCAGACCCATTACTGGTTCGTAGCAGTTAAGAAAAACCGAGTGTATAAACAATGATGTTTAGTTTGCTAAGCTGATGAAATTGTTTAAAGAACAGAAATAAATCCAAACTAGTTTAGATGAGGAAGACGATATGTTTTGTGAAATGCGAGCCTGAAAACAGGAAGATGATTTACTTAACATTAATAAACAGGAAAATAATTCTCTTATACGAGGGGTGTTCAATATATAATGAGACTTTGTTCATATCTTTTATTTGAAAAATTTAACGGTAATATGCAATAGATAATAACAAAGTTCATTCATTTCTGAATACATTCAGAAAATATTTAAAAAATCCACAAAACAGCTTTAAAGTTACAGCATTTATAAGAAGGTCATGTTTGCATCATCGCCCCCGGGCAACAAATATGTCGCGACGTCAGCGACGTCGATCGCATTGTAAACGTCGCTATATTGTTTTATCACATTCATAGCTTTTCAAAATAAGCTGCCGAATGCAGAACACATCATTGTTGGCGTGCAGCCCACAAATTAATGACTTATTAACTGATAAAAATTAATGCAGGAATTATAAATGTCTTAACACTAAATAAATGAATTCTTATGTTTTTATTATGATTTTATATAGAAAAACGCCGATATACTTAAATTACTGAACCTCTATAGGAATTATGCAACAATTTTATGTATTAAATATTTAATTAACTTTTCTCATGCTTAAATCTTTTGTCAGTATGCGATGCGCAGTTCCAAAGCTCCATCAGCAATTTCGGCAAGCTCCCGCACAATTAAACGTCTGTCCATATCAAGCGCTGACTGAATTGACGCTACGCATGACGCTGTCACGGACTTCTTACTACCGAACCTTTGCTCGTCATGATGTGCTGTATGTCCCTCAGAAAACTGTTTGTACCATCTAAATACTAACACACGACAAGCACTGTCTTTCCCCTTAGTCTCTTGTAACATTGTAAATGTTTTCGTTGCCGATTTACCTAAATTCATACAAAACTTAATGTTTGCCCGCACTTCAATACGTTCTTGTGTCATCATTTTTAAGTGACAACGTGTAAGGGTGACCGTAAACAAATGTTGATTATTTCAACGTTTTACAACCAAATGACGTCATTTTTTCATATGAGGTCATTGATATAACGAACAAATTATTGGCGGATTTTTATGTAATTGCAAAAATAGGTTCTTACTTTACTTTATATTATAATGTATGTCTTTATAATGCAGAATGGACGGGGGCGATAACGCGTTACTATGGTTTTTGGAATGATCATAATTTCTATGTCGCATTATATTTTTTCTACCAAAGCCGGTATTCTAATCAAGGATAAGTTATATTTAATAATGATACCAAATTTTGATATATTTCATGTCAGAATAAAAATATATGAGGACAGTCTCATTATATATTGAACAACCCTCGTAGTGTAGATCCAGATCAGCTGGAAATTTCATATACAAACAGGAACATAACATTCCATTCTATCCTATTAAGTTTTGTATGTACATGTTTGTAACAATAAAGTTCCTTTTTTTAAACACGGTCACATGAAATTGGATAAAAAACGCGATTCCTGCGGAATGTATATTAACTACTTCGATAACATTTCTTGAACTATGGGTTTTATTCAGTAACCATTGTTGCGATCTCGGTAAAATTGCAATTTTTAGATTTAGATTGAAAAGAAAAGAACAGTTCTCAAAGCGACAGTTTCTGCAGAGAACTGTGGTTCCCGGGCTAAATTGGTGGTTTTCATAGAGAACCATGATTTGCGATCAGTTGTAAAACACCATGGTTCCTCTTATTTTCATCCGAAAACATGATTTAAAAAAACATCAACAAGCAAACAAGAATAACAAAAAAAAAACAACACAACAACATGCACATTGCTTTTCATTTATGTACCATTAGACGTTTATGAACAATCTATCGTTTTAAGTACTTAACGTTAAGTAGTTTAGTTTCTCACGAGCTTAAGTACTTAACGTTAAGTAGTTTAGTTTCTCACGAGCTTTAATTAATTGCAACACCAATATAACACTATTACAAAAGTCGTTTTCAATACAAGTTCTCGGAACCGCTGGAGTATGAATCGTCGATATTGCGTAGTTAGCATTGTTATTTGTTTAAAGAGCAGCATCATACCTAAAATTTCTTTATCCTAATATAATGTTATTAATCGAGTGAATTCGTATTGGCCTTGTTATTGGGCCGAGGGTATACATATAAGCCCGAGGCCAAAGGCCGATGGCTAATGTGACTGCCCGGGGTCCAATGACATAGCCAATGTGAATTCGCTTGATAAATGACAATTTTATTAATTAACAGATTAAATCCATTAAACTTATATGAAGACTTAACTGTGCCAATAAGGGAATTGCTGGGCCAATATGAGAATTGCTGGGCAAATATGAGATAGTTAATTAATAATGGTACAAGATATACCAAAAGAAACGATACCACTTGTTTTCAAGGACATACAATACAACCAAAAGGCTATAAACATTTGGATTGGGCTATTTCATTCGAGAGACCTTTTAACAGAATCGTGCTTGTGTACAAAAATCAATTTCATAAATGCTGCAATCAAGCATTAACAGTATTTAAAGAAGGGTCGGGTCTAAAACAAACATTTTATTGCAAGTTTGGTATAGTTTCTTTCGGACACTAGTATAGATCGCTCCTTACGAAACGGTTGTCATCGCTTTTATTTCATTGCAGTCGCTGTTACATTCTTGTAAACAATCGGAGCGGCAATCCACTAACCTAAAATATTTTTATCATTCACATAACCGGGTAATATAGTTTGTCAACCAGTTCCGGTTAACTTTTATTTGCTATCATATTATATAAATATTTCAATAGAAGGAGTGAAAAAGCTAATTAAGACATAACGAATATCATTTGAACTGAACATTGACAAACTCTAACCTCTGTAGTGTTTACTTCTGGTCAAGCGCCGCATTGACAAAGTCTATTGCAGACGCTCATGTCACTCAATGTCAGTTAAGTGGACATTTTTACATTTTCACTGTTTTTTCTGGAAACAAATAATAATTGAGATATTTTGCCATAAGATGATATTTAAAACCTATATGTACCTCTAAAAGACCTTTTATTCGCAATGGAATATATATTCCTGATTTTTTATTTGGGTAAATAGGAAAAAATTGCAGATTTTGCGATGTCCTTGAACTGGGTTCTAGTATTTACTACGAGATATTGCTCATAAAGTATGATATGTGCAGCATATTTCACCAAAAGCAGTGGTCACTGAGCCTAAATAAACGAAATAATAACCTACCAATAGTAGTAATTCAAATTTGTTAAAATTACAAATCAATCGCCAGGGTCCCAAAGTTTTGAGTAAGATACGTTAACTGACTTTGACAACTTGCACCAGGTACAAATATGTGTACTTTTTACCTTATGTATGCAAATATAAACTCCTAAGAAATGGTATTATGTGATTAAAAGCTTTTACAGTGTATGTTGTCGAGGAAACACCAGAATTAACACAAAATGAAAATTAACGTTGTTGCGTTAACTTTTCATAAGATACGTTAACTACTAATATGCTGTAAGTCCTAAACTAGTAAAGAAAGCAGGCTAAATGATATTCACTATAAACCTGCCTCATACAGACATAATTGATAGATATTCAACCTTCCAATAGTGCTATCTGCTCATCTTATAGCAAAATCACATTAATGTCAATAAGATACGTTAACATAAGATACGTTAAGATTGAACGTTCCCCGAAATTTATTTTCCGGATTTTCTCATGAAATTTTGCATACACATAATTGAGCATAGGCCCGATTTGAAACTGTTTTTTTCTTTTATAGTAGTTTGAGCCGTTTCGAAACTACAAGCCTTCAAAGTATACTACTAATGTCACTTTGAGACATCTGTCAAAGTTCCAGCTTTCCAGTAACAAAAGCCGATATTTCAGTCAATTTTTCGTTGATTGCTGCGAAATTATATCACTTGGCGCGGCTTACAAATGCCTTCACGAAAATTATATTTTTCTTATCCATGGCTTACGTTAAACAAAATTAAATGCGTCTTTCTCGTCAGACACAAAATGGCGCCGCGTTTTGCTTAAAAGGTTTTCGTTGATTATTAAAATTTTAATTTTTGATTGGTTATTTTTTTTTAATTTCAAATCATTTGAAATAAAAAATATACGTCACCAGCTTCGATTTCGCTTTATTTCAATTTATTTTACTCCTGTATCTATTTTCATTCGACGTTAAAACACAAGTATGTTCGGGAAATTTAGTTAACCTGTAAAACGTAATAAATATTTTTTAAAGAAAATAACATAATTTGGTACAGAATTAGATAACTTTAAGTAGTGAAAGAATAACTAATTTAATTGAACTGCAGATATTATGACCAATATGATAACAGATGATTGATCTCATAAGTCATAGCGTCGCTTTGTAGAAATTGAGTAAGATACGTTAACATAATAGTTAAAGAAATTGTTGTGTAAATATGATGAATTTCTGATAAAAAGGAAGAAATTATGAGTAATACGGGTTAACATTATTTTGTTTTGAAACCTAAATAAAGTCTTTCTTAGTATACTTAGTATATGTTTTAAAAACAAAGGAATTGATAATTGTGCCGATTGATAATGTAAGATACGTTGTCCTTTAAAGTTTACTGGTGTTTTCATTTGATATGTTGCCTAAAGGTGTTTTATAGTTAAAATATCCATTTTGGAAATATTTTGTTAGTTTGTATTTGTTATAATTCAAGTTTATTGCTTATTTTTTATTTTATTAAGTTTTCTGAAAACACAATAAGATACGTTAAAATTTACTATGTACTAATCAAACGACTTAACTGAATACTAATAATAGATTGTTGGCAGTTGTACTAGATTTTTAAGTGTGTGCATACCTTGTCCATTGCGCTTGGGTTGTATTATTTTATTTGATTGAGTATAACCTGATTAAAACGAATTGATGTACAATCACTTTCAATGTTTTCGATTTTATTCGTTTTTGTCCTTATAGGCCTCCTCACACATAGGCGAAAGCCCCGGACGTCAACTTGCGAATACTGGCGAATAGGGCTTTGGCAATATTCGTTCCCATTCGTATATGTACGTTGTACATCGTTGGTGGTGTTCGTGTGAATGCGTTTATGAGAGTTACTAATCGTTGCGATTGGTACAGTTCGTCGGAAAATTTTGAACATGTTTAAAAAAGTGTGGCGATTAAAAGTTTCGCCTGTGAATCGTTAACATTCGTTTCAATACGCTAAACAATCGCAAGGTCTTCGCCTAGCTTTCGTCAACTTGCGTTAGAGTTCGCAAGTTATCAAGTCCGGATTAGCATACATTTGCATAATTTGCAAATAATTTGCATATCAAGCGATCGAGGGCGATCCCATGACGAATCTTTGCGACCGTTTGCCAGGGCGGGTAATCAAACTGCACCTTACCATGCATTTTGTAAACAAAAGTCCGCCATCTTGGATGAAAATTGGTAAGTTTTTTACTTTTACTCATTTAATAAATAACTCGTAAAATTGAGATATACCTAAGAGCCTGCTACACATTTTTCCGAATCTTTTGGTACCTAGATGGAAAATAAACTCCAAGTGGAAAACAAGTTACCTCGGTCATGGAAACTGAATCGGCGAGAAATGAGCAAGAATATTTAGGGTAAAGTGCAGGTAAATTTGTCATTTTGTATGTTTTTCGCCAAGAAAGGTAGTTTTGTCTGTAATCACACGAAAAATTGAATTCCATTTTAAATTTCATGTCCCAAGACAACTTTTTTAGTCAAAGAAACCACTATTTCGCAGCAAAATGAGCAAATATCCCTTATGGTAAAGTGCAGTTCTGAAAATTAAATGATAAAGTGCAGTTGACTTTTTTCCTCAACTAAACATAAAACATCGCCGTCGTATTTCCCTGACTTATATGACCATATAAACACATGTCCGACACGTAATCAATTACAGAAATAAAATGTAACATTAAGGAGACTCCTCATTATCAAATTCCGGCTTAAAACATGTAATGTTTCGATCCGATCCTCTGAACTTTGGCTTGTTCAGTTGTCACCTGCCAACGAAAAACTCCGGGCTTGCGTATTTTTTATTGAATTAATTAACCTGGTACAAAAAAAATCGTTTGAGTCAAAATAAAAAAGTAATATTGGCAGTGAAACAGCTTTTGCTTTAACGATCGGTGCCTGATTGTAAAATATAGAAAATATTCTTAATTAAACTTAACCATTATAGATATTTAGGAGACCAACACAGATAGTTTCGTATGCTGAAATTACCTGGAAATCGCTCTTTAATCTAGTTAAAAACGCATAATTGACAGTATCTAGGTTCCATGTGTTTCAGATCATGAACAACATATGTGAACATTGTGGAGCGCCATTCAATACACGTGCCGCAATGCGTGTCCATTGCAAGGCCATCCATCAGAAGGCGTTTCCGTACAAGTGTTGCGGTAAAGGTTTTAGGGATAAAACCGAACTGAGAAGACATAGGTTAATAATGTCCATTTTAAAGTATTAAACACACAAAAGTGAAACGCGTAATGCAAAATCGAACATAGTGGCAATGGGCTGTCAGATTCTTAATTAGTTATCAATGGAATCGAGTCCTGTAGGACGCTCCGCCGGCGATCATACTGTATTCACCTAAGAATGTCTAGTTCTTCCTGATTAAACGTAAAAAGCATATATTTTTAAATTGTATATTCGTTCCTCGCTACAAAGTTCCAAAGAGTTTTTGACCGTCAGTGCAATATAAAACAGACATTGCTTTGTTCACGTCCTTAAATCTCATAGTTCGCCTATTTATAGACCTTTATATATAAAATTAGGCTGTAAGCATAAAAACATAAAAAGATGTTGGAATTGTTCCACAACTGCTTGTGTACATTTTACTTCTAGTACGCATACACAAATGTTAAGTATTATAATAAAATGTACATACATAATACTTGATTGATTTGTTAAAACCGTATACATTGTGTTAGTTCAGGTGGGCAACACATACATCATGCAAAACATGGAGCAAATAAGAAATTGTGTTTAATAGTTAATATTGTTAGGTCATTTGGTTTTTGAAAGAGGTGTGAGGATATATTGCCGATCTAAGTGTATTTTACTTGAACCGCAGAAGTGGGATATCACGACACTCAGACCGTCAATGTATCCTCACATGTATATCTATTCAAGAAACCTTATAATTGTTTGATTATACTGCAAACCTTCGAACAATAGATATATAGAAAATATTGGAATTTAATAAATGGGGCTCATTTATTTTCAAACGGCACTCTTTCCACTGAGCCTCAAAAGTACACGTTTGACGTCGTGTTTTCATCTAAGTGACGTCTCTTCTAAATAGCGTAGATGGACTGCAGATTCGTTACTTTTTTACAATTCAGAATAATTTTATTACTTTTAACATAAAACGTTCACACAATCATTCTCTGTAAAGATTTCAGTAAACCCTGAAAATACCAGTGAGCAAATAAGGCGATTGACTTTCTGCATTTCCCGGCAATTCAAAACAATATGGCGGAATACAATAAAATATATGGAGGCAAAAGCTGTTTCACTGCCAATATTACTTTTTTATTTTGACACAAACGATGTTTTTGTACCAGCTATAAGAATTCAATAAAAAATACGCAAGCCCGGAGTTTTTCGTTCGCCGTTGAACAAGCGAAAGTTCAGAGGAGCGGATCAAAACATTACATGTTTTAAGCCGAAATTTGATATTGAGGAGTCTCCTTAATGTTACATTTTATTTCTATAATTTATTACGTGTCGGACATGTGTTTATATGGTCATATAAGTCAGGGAAATACGACGGCGATGTTTTATGTTTAGTTGAGGAAAAAAGTCAACTGCACTTTATCATTTAATTTTCAGAACTGCACTTTACCATAAGGGATATTTGCTCATTTTGCTGCGAAATAGTGGTTTCTTTGACTAAAAAAGTTGTCTTGGGACATGAAATTTAAAATGGAATTCAATTTTTCGTGTGATTACAGACAAAACTACCTTTCTTGGCGAAAAACATACAAAATGACAAATTTACCTGCACTTTACCCTAAATATTCTTGCTCATTTCTCGCCGATTCAGTTTCCATGACCGAGGTAACTTGTTTTCCACTTGGAGTTTATTTTCCATCTAGGTACCAAAAGATTCGGAAAAATGTGTAGCAGGTTCTTAGGTATATCTCAATTTTACGAGTTATTTATTAAATGAGTAAAAGTAAAAAACTTACCAATTTTCATCCAAGATGGCGGACTTTTGTTTACAAAATGCATGGTAAGGTGCAGTTTGATTACCCGCCCTGTTTGCGAAACAAAGCGAATAGTCAATCCGAAATTTAAGACGAATGAAAGCGAATTGTAATGATTGGTTGACGTTTTGAAAACGAACAGCAGACGCTTGCATACGAATCATTACTTATGGTAAATAAGACATACGAATCATAACGCATCTTAATTTCTTGAGATGAGTTTACTTGTATCTGAACACTTTAATGTAATATGTAAAAGGGTGTAGCTTAATAACAATAGTTTTAGTTATTTCAGAATGGAAGATACACAACGCTTGAGGATAAAGTATATAGTTGCTGTGGCTCATCAATTAGTCTCAAAAAACCTTAACATTCACAAGTTCATCAGAAGCCATGTAGAAGTGGAGTCGGAGCACGTCCCATCTGGAGAAGACTATGGCTGCATTCCGAAATCCATTGCCAGTTTGGCAGCAATCTATGATTACCTCATATATGAACTCAAAAGAGATGATTCTAAAACTTTAAAGAAATTTCTCTGCATGCCAACTGAAATGTTTGATGAAATGTTCGAGGGTGTTGGAAACAACACACTTGGTACACGCAGCCCTTCGATCCAGGCCTCAAGATAGCTGCAACACATCGACACTCGATGCAGAGTATTAAGATAGGCGGGTTGTTGAGAATTTTCAAAATCAAAATTGAAATTAAGCGTAATTTAGCGAATTTATTTTATGTTAATAAAGTTCTTTTGTTTTCGAAAAAACAAAAACAAACGTTAACTAAAAGTCAAATTCAAATAAAGGAATGTACCGAAATGTAAATTTCAAAATAAAAAAAATTAAACAAACAACTCTTATTAAAGCTTTGGAAGCAGATTATTAGTAAACATCAGAACTTCGCAATAATAATAAAATGAGCCATGTCTTGAGAAAAATTGGTCTTATTGTACCCTAAAAAGTATAGACCTACATAAGCCGCCGCCTCCCCGACAACACATAATAAAAATAGGAGATAGAGATACAAGACACTAAAATAATAGAAATAATCTTGAAAAAATATTGGGCCTACTGGAGAAGTTATTATTATATTAATACAAGAAATTATGTTTTCGACCCAAATGGTCTAATCCAGACATGCTTAGCGTCCGGTAACGGCCTGATGCGGAATTACTCTTTCGTAAAGCAACGGACGATATCGGAAGCGTGCGCAAATCTGCGCTTCGGTTCGCATGTTTGCGTTCCTATTCGGTAACGGTCGGTAACTGAAAAACACAGATTGTTTGCGCGACCCAACGCATTCTAGCGACATATAGTAACCGTTCGACACCCTTCGTAAATCGTTCGCAACAAATAGTTACACAACGTTTGTCTTTCGTTGTATTTCAAATTATGTAATAATTTTTCCAAAAGTTTCGTTCGAAATTCGCAAGTATTGGCAAATTTAGTCAATTCGCCGGGCTGCATTGAATGGATTCGCCTATGTGTGAGGAGGCCTTATAGGCCGGTGGCCAGGAACATGTTTGCTCCCCCCCCCCCCTTGGGGAATTTTGTGACATAATTTTTCTGAAAGCCTGTTATGTCCCGGATATTTTGCAGTTTGTTTGCATTCTGGCGAGTGGGACATAAGGGTCTTACGGAGGTTTTAATATGTTACCCCTAAAATTTGTAGAAAAAATATATGGATTTTGAACCTTTAATTCTGCTCTATTCCAGCTATGACTTCTTAAAACATATATTTTTGTATAAGGATGATGTATTCTCTTTTGATTGATGTAGTTTTCATTTCAATTTTTTTTCTCAAACCTAACATATTAAGTATGTCACATACATAACCCTAAAAAGATGAAATTGAAGTCAGAAACTTATCTGTAGGATGTTTGTTTGTAAGCAAATTTAGGCAATAATATATGTTTTTGAAAGCTGAGTGATCAAGCAATATGAAGCAGTGTGTTTTTTATGAAAATCACACTGGCAAAAGTAAAAATTTTAACATAATCTAATATGTTACCCTATAGCTAATTCAATCATAATATTCATGTTTTGAGATGAACAAGCAAATAATATAGTATTTAATTTATTAATTGTGCTTGATAACTGTAAGTGTTCTTGAAACTTGCATGACTTCAAATTTTCACATACATAACATATGTTACTCATTAAAATAAAGCTTATTTCCTTGTTTTTATTTGTTTTTAATGGTGTTAGCTGATATCTATTTGAGGAAATTAATCATGTGTGCTCTGTGCAATGTCCTGATGTTTGTTAGCCCTATGTAGATTTTTTATTACATTGACAGTCGTTTTTTAACTAATATTACTGATTGAATGAAGAATTTTCTCTAAAACTGATATTGTTGTACAAAGAACTTAACACATTTACAAAACTGTGTCACAACTATGCAATCATTTTGGATTAAACTATATAATAATAATAGTAAGTAGTTTATAGTGTATACTATGTTATGTTATGTGGTTAAAATGTTAAAGTGTTTAAGCTTGTCCATTTTTACCCTCAAATCTCCGTAACATACAATTATGAAGTTACAATATTGATAAGTACATTTCATTTATGAATTAAATGCTTAGACTGAAATTCAAAAAATAATAATTTTAGAATTGTTTCCAAAAAAGTGAAAAGACAAGAGATAAAAATATTGCTTTGAAAAGTGTTACAAATAAAACTAATTAAAATTAATTATATGTTACCTAATTATTTAATAATTGTTTTTAGAAAAATGACTTAGATTAAAGAAAAAAAATTCAAAACCGTGTAATAGTTTGTATCTAGATTACCGTAGAGTCATTCATAATGTGAATATGAACTTTCTATAAACTATGTTTACTTAAAACAAAGTTGAAAGCATAAGTTCAGGTCTTTTAGAGCAATAATAACTGATATTACTGTTAAATAAAACATGTGAAATATGAAAAATAAATTGTCCTAAATAAAACATTATTTTTTCCATTGTTCAAAGAAAGCTTAAGAATGTGTTAAGAATTCCTTAAGATCTTTGGAGAATGTTATTTTTTTAAGACAAATAACTGTTGAAGAGAAACATCCTAATTTAAAAACAATCTGTGTAATGCAGGTGATGGTAAGCTTATAGACAAGTTAACTTTGACTTATGTATAATAATGTTTTTGGTAAAAATTCTTTTATTCGAGTTAAAAAATTGCTATACAATGCTCATGCTGTTTCAATGTTTTACTAATTCTACACTGAACCTTAGTATTTTAGATGAATAAAACTACTTTTAAAAACAGTTCTAACATCAGATAATTAAATCAGATAATTTGTGCAAAGTTTAAATTAAGTAGCTTTAAAATTTGTTATAGATCAACTTTAACATAATAAAATATTATATAAAAATATTTATCAAAATGTTAACTACATGTAATTGTTTGCAGTTTCTTGCTTTTCTTATTATTTTGCTGATTATTAAAGTAAAAATTGGTAAACATATTATAAGATGACAAAATACATAAATAGAACAATAAAATGATAAAAAATTGTTAATTTTGTTTATTCTTTCTTTTCTTCATTTTGTTAGAACAAATTAATGTTATCTGTCTCAATCGAGAGTATCTTGACTTAGCTTTAGACTGGATGCAACAGCCCATAATTAGTGCAAACGTAAGCTGTACTACGATATTGTCTCTGAGCCATATTGATAGGTTTATTGTTAATTTAAAAAGATTTTAAAAAAGGACGACCATCTACATCATACACATTTATTTCAAGACATATTGAGCAGTACACAGATCATTAACCTCTAAAGTTTAACAATATTTATATTAAAAATACACCAGCATATCAATACCTTAATTTCCCTTTGTAACATAATTCTTATATATTACCTATTTCAATACAAGATACATAAAGTGCAGGAAGGTTGTTAACCGATATGCTGGATTAAGATACTGGTTTATTAAAACAAAACTGGCACTGATTTGTTTACTGTTTTATCAAAGCAACAGTCATATTACCTCATCTTGCTTATGGTTATAACAGTCGCTACGCATCAATTACAGGTAATTTTAATGGAGACGTATATTACTTTTTATTACTAACTTGAATTTCATAATTTCTGAGTCACCTTTCTTTGAGAACAATTGAATAAATTTATCACCAGAATCACTATTTCTTAAAGATATAATTGTAACTTAATACAGAAATTCATTTTAAAATGTCTCCTTTACTAACGAAGTGCAGGCTGATGGGTGTTGTCAAGTAATGTGGCTTTTGGTCACATAAAGGCAATGTCAAGTCAAATACAAGTGACTTCTAGTCACATTCGGGCTTCAGGCAACTTCTTGTTGCATTCAGTTGACTTCTAGTCACATAGTAGCGACTTCTTGTTGCATTCAGGTGACTACTAGTTACTTACAGGCGATTTCTTGTCGCGTTCAGGTGACTTCTAGTTACAAACGGGCGACTACTTGTTGCGTTTTTGGTGACTTCTAGTCACATACAGGCAACTTCTAGTTGCATCATAGTCAGCTTAATCACATCCAGAAGATTTCGGAAGTCAGTCTCACTACTTACATGTGCACTCTTTTTAGATCAATGATGTTAATTCTTAACATTTTATTATCTTCATTTATTCTAATACTGCTTTATTATAATAGTATTAATGATTCTTAAGTGATTGTGTGTACTTTTTTTCAAATGTGCTATTTTTATACATGTATGTTTTTATGTAAATGTTATGTACAACGCCATTGAATATGTGCACATAAAAATAGGCGTTAAATTAAATTAAGAAGTTTCAAGTTTCAAAAAAATACATTATTTTCGCAATTTATCATGAAAGATATGTAATTTATATCGCTATTGTGCAGTAACTAAAATTGTTTAATACGTTCTTTTGGGTAACATATTTAAAAATGGTGATTTATGATATTATGGTATTTATTTTTATTGTTTATATATTTTTTTAATTTATTTTTAAGAAGTGTGTCTCAATGTGACTTTATTACATTTTAATACTGCTTTCCTATATATATTAATAAATTAAACAAATAAAACAGAAATTACTTGCTAATGAAAGTAAGAAATGTTTCATACAACTTTTTAAACTAGGTTTTGATGTGAAGTAACATATCTTAATGACTATTTATTATAGACCTATACCTTAGGTTGCATATGTTTTATTGCATTCAAAATGAAAAACAAGAAGCTGTGTTCGGAAAACACATATGCCCCCGGTAGCGAAGTTTGTAACGATACAAATTTTAAATGATAGCACAGTGTTAAAACTGCAACTAAAATCACAAGTTAGTTCTAAATAATGAAAATAACCGTCTGGTGCCAGAACCTGTACATGAAAAGAATTTATCATAACAAGAGCCAGTCGGAAACGACTGCATGCTCGACTATTTGAAGTCAGACATATTTAAGCACATTTAAAACTGGGCTTCATTTAAACTGGGGAGTGATTCAGGAGTTTATGACACCCAACACACATACATGAACAAAAGTTTCTTAATCCAAGTTAGGAAATCAATAAATTACAGTTACTTTATTATTGTAGTTTTTTTAGAGGGTTTACACAACCCAGTCCATACACCCCTGATCCCACACCCATCAACCCACTATCCCTGCCCACCTATAGTGATGTGGTGAGGTGTGGTGTAGTATAGTAAGGTATGGTATGCTGGTTGCTGTTGTTGGTGGTGTGGGTGTTGTTGCTGTTGTTGGTATTGTTGTTGGTGTTGGTAATGTTGGTGTTGTTGGTGTTGTTGTTGGTGTAGTTGTCAGTGTTGTTGTTGTTGGTGTTGTCAGTTGTTGGTGTTGTTGATGCTTGTGTTGTTGGTTGTTGGTGTTGTTGATGCTATTCTTGTTGGTGGTGGTGTTGTTGTTGGTGGTGTTGTTGACGGTGTTCTTGGTGGTGTTGTTGACGGAGTTGTTGGTGGTGTTGTTGACGGTGTTGTTGGTGGTGTTGTTGACATTGTTGTTGACAGTATTATTGTTGGTGGTGTGGTGGGGTGGTGGTGGTGTGGTGAGAGATGGGGTGGTGTGGTGGGGTAGGTGGGGGGTGGTGGTGGTGTGGGGGTGGTGGTGGTGTGGTGGTGGTGGGGGTGGTGTGGTGTGGTGTGGTGTGGTGTGGTGTGGTGTGGTGTGGTATGGTATGGTATGGTATGGTTTGGTATGGTATGGTATGGTATGGTATGGTATGGTATGGTATGGTATGGTATGGTATGGTATGGTATGGTATGGTATGGTATGGTATGGTATAGTATAGTATAGTATAGTATAGTATAGTATAGTATAGTATAGTATAGTATAGTAACCACTAGGCACTTTCACCAAAGTATGTTAAGTACATCTGTTTTAAACCTTTTCTATAGATTACCTTAGAAAAACACTAACATTGAAACTTTAACCATAATTTCTAAGTCTTAATTCTAATTTCTAAGCGAAAAAGGGCAAAAATCAAATAAAACAAGTTAACCATTTATATCCAAGTATAAAATGGGGAGATAATCCCAGAAAAAAGGTAGCCAGACTTACGTAACTTGTAAGGGTCATATTCTGTGCACTGTTAAGTATGTGTGTAAACTTTAATGCCAGATCTCTTTGTGGATATTGCGAAATATCCAACATGCCGAAATAACTTAACCATTTTCTAAGTACAAAAAGGGGAGATAACACCAGAAATAAGGTACCCAGAGTTATGTAACTTGTTAGTGTCATGACCTGTGAACTGTTAAGTAAGTGTGTAAACTTTCATGCCAATGCTCTTTGTAGAAATTGAGAAATAACAAACTTGCCGAAAAATGTTAACCATTTATCTCTAAGTACAAATTGGGGAGAAAACTCCGAATTAAGATAGCCAGAGTTATGTAACTTGTCAGAGTCATACCCTGTGCACTGTATATTAAGTTTGTAAACTTTCATGCTAATGATCTTTGTAGAAATGGAAAAATATCCAACTTGCCGAAACAGGTTAACCATTTTTCTAAGTACAAAAAGGGGAGATAACACCAGAAATAAGGTACCCAGAGTTATGTAACTTGTCAGGGTCATGACCTGTGAACTGTTAAGTAAGTGTCTAAACTTTCATGCCAATGCTCTTTGTAGAAATTCAGAAATATCCAACTTGCCGAAAAATGTTAACCATTTATCTCTAAGTACAAATATGGGAGAAAACCCCGAATTAAGATAGCCAGAGTTATGTAACTTGTTAAGAGTCATACCCTGTGCACTGTATATTAAGTTTGTAAACTTTCATGCCAATGATCTTTGTAGAAATGGAAAAATATCCAACTTGCCGAAACAGGTTAACCATTCTTTTAAGTACAAAAAGGGGAGATAACACCAGAAATAAGGTACCCAGAGTTATGTAACTTGTCAGGGTCATGACCTGTGAACTGTTAAGTAAGTGTGTAAACTTTCATGCCAATGCTCTTTGTAGAAATTCAGAAATATCCAACTTGCCGAAAAATGTTAACCGGACGGACGGACGGACGTACGGACGGATGGACGGACGGACGGACGGAAGGACGGACGGACGGACGGTTCAATCACTAGATGCCGGGGGCATAAAAAACATGTTCCTGGTGTAGAAAAAATAGGTTTATTTCAGAACTTTTATAATTGGCAATTATTTCTTCATAGCATAAAATTTTCTCAAAGGTCACATATTCATACAGGCGTAACGGTAAAACTCCCCACTCGCCAGAAAGCAAACGAATTGCAAAAGGCGAAGAATGGCATGGGCTTTCAGAAAAACATATCCTTCAAAATTCCCCAAGGGGGGAGGGGGTCTATTGGGAGCTCAAGGTCTAATACATTATGGCCTGTTTTCCCATTGTCTTTTCTTTCGGTAACATATTTCAATATAGCGTTACGGGCTAACGTACCAATGTATGTCACTGTATTACATTTGTCCTGAATTCTCATTATCTTACTATATTTTACTTATAAGCACAAATTACTTGCTACTGCACGTAAGAAATGTTTCATACATCTTATTTTACTATGTTTGTATGTTAAGTAACATAACTTAATCACTATTTTAGACCAATACCGTAGGTTACAGATGTTTTATTGCATTAGTTATGTAAATAAGAGCTTCCTGGTGTAGAAAAAATAGGTTAATTTTAGAACTTTTATAATTGTCAATTATTTCATTCTTACACAAACTTTTTTCAAAGGTAACATATTCAAACAGGCATTACGGAAAAACGCCCCGCTCGCCAGAGTGCAAACAAATTGCAAAATGCGTAGAATGGTATAGGCTTTCTGAAAAACATACCCTTCAAAATTCCCCAAGGGGGGGGGGGGGGGGGAGTGGGGTCTATTGGCAGCTCATCGTCTATTAAAACAAATAACGAGTATAACTTAATTATGAAAGTAGCATGTAAATCTTTGTCACCTAGTTTAGTCATATACTATGACATACCTTTTAAGATTTATTATAAGGATCTGTCATAATCAAAGTGATTTGATTAAAACAAACTTAACGTATCTTACTTAGCTAATATATTAGGTTTGTTCAAATCATTGTTACATTCAGTATTTAAACGTGAGAAAATCTTCGACGTGTGCTTTCCGGTTCCAATTATGTCTATGTTTTTGTTTCTAATAATAAAACATGCTGCACAGTTACTTCAGTTTTACTCATTTATGAAAATCAAAATTTCCACTTAACTGACATTGAGTGATGGGCAGAATTAGGCAGCGTAACCGTAAAGCGTGACATCCATCGCAAAAACTAAACTTAAATGGTCCAAAAACGAAAAAAAAATGGTAATTTGCAATATTGTGTTTTATCATGGTGTTACAATCGCAAGCATAACCGTGTGTATAAATATTTGCATTCTGTTTTTGTGACGGTTTCTGTGAGTCAAGCGTTTCAACCTATTTCGGATCAGATTGTTAATCAGAAGTTAGTGAGGATTCCAGAGCTGGATTTTTTCAAAGGATAAAATGGGAAGTATAACTGATGAAAAGAGACACAAAGCTGTAAGATGTGGCTTTGTTAGCCGTTTGGTCATGGCCCAATGCCATTAGTACTTAGAGATATCCTAGACAAAGATGGTAAAGTGTTCATAGAAGTATCTAAGCTACCAAATATCTAGCAACCTAACACGGCCAGCTCCACATAATGAGGGTGATGTTGTGCTACTTTGTAAATATATCTTTTCTATCCCATGTAAACATTACTTTAAGGTTGTATCAGATGCACTTAGTGCAATACGTGAAGGCTGTGCAATGGAACTTATGATGTCATGAATGTTTTACTGCTTTTGATAATGCTTTATTAATAAAAAATATTATTGCATAGTTATGTTATTTTATGTATTACACATTATTTTCAAATTTATTTTGCACCCTAAGACAGACACATGTGAAAACGTATTCGGTCTGTCAAAACCATTACACAGCTGTCAGATATCATAGTCAAAACATATTGAGAGATCTGCCCCGATTTATATTCGAAACTGCTTGAATTAACCGGAATTGATTTTAAATAGTCTGTCAATTATTGCTTTATTAGTGAAAGTAAACACATGCGAAAACTGAAATAATTGCAACATATTTTTGGTGAGACATCTTGCATACTATAAAACAAAAACCCCGAATTTATCAGATTATTGCTTTAAATATATTTTTCCACAACGGATAAAAAAGATAAACCAGAACTGGTTGACAAACTGTACCCGTGTAAAACATATTTTACAGATACCCAATTATTTACTACAATTTTCTATTTCAATCAGATTTTGACCCAGCGAGCAACCTCCGTAAACACCTGTTGCACTGCTGCACTTCAAAAGACGCCAATACGTTTTTTGTCATGCGACGACTGTTAGAACTGCCCCTTTAATCAAAATACGCTGTATTTTACTTCCAAATTCCACTTGCGGATATTGAAACAATAAAAAATGCGTGGCTGAAACAGCCTGAAAGTAAACCAACCTCAAGGCGTGATTTACAATGAACAACCTTCTGTCAATTATAATTTCCCGCGCTACTTCTCAACGAAAATATCAGTCGCCGCGCATCGTGTTTGATGTATTGCTTGCAAGTTAAAATCTAACTGAAATCGAAATTTGAAATTATTTTGATAAATTAAGATAAACCGTATGAAACATATCGACCTTGAGCTGTCAATAGACCCCTACCCCCCTCCCTGGGGAATTACGAAGGGTATGTTTTTGAAAGCCTATACCATTCTATTATTTTTCGAAGTCATCTTTTTAAAAATTTAATTAAATTAAGTAAAATATTATTTATTTGTGTAACACTTTCCAAAGTAATATTAATATCACTAGTCTTCTAATCTCTTTTCACTTTCAGAACCAATTCTAAAAATGATTGCAAATGTCCATGTAATCATTGAATTCATTTATGATTTGTACTTTATTAATATAATACGGAGGTTACCGGTTTAAAATTAATAAATATACAGTTTAACTTTGTAAACCATAAAACATACTTTCGGTTTACAGTATAGAATATGTATTGTTATTATTTCATACTCAATTTAACTTATATGATTGCATAATTGTGATAAGTTTCTTAAGTTCTTTGTACAAAAATATTCGTTTTGGGAAATCTCCTACATTTAATCATTGATGTTAGTTTTAAACATGACTTTCAACACAATAAGCTTTCTATACACTTCTAAGAAACATCAGAAAACTGCACAGGGCTTCCATAATTGCTTCAAATAGATAAAAGAAAGTTTAAAGAACAATAATAGCTGTCAAACACAATTATTCAATTACACACTTTATTTCATGCTTGTTCATTCAGAACATGAATATTATGTTGGAATGAGCAATACGGTAACATATTAGATTATTGTAAAAATATTAGTTTTGCCAGTGTGAGTTTTACAAGCATAGACCAAACTCCGTTAGTATCTTTCTTTTGTTTGCAAATATCTGATATTGATACCGACCCTAAAGTTATGCTGGTCCATGCTATGTCAAGTAAAAATCGGTTACTATTAAATGGTATGGTTTTCAGAAAAAAATTGTGCTATAGTAAATCTACAGTGGGAGACATATTATTTTGTAATTTCATCCAAATTGTCCATAATATAACATTTTCATATAAATTTACTACTTACACAGGACGCCGCCCATGCCTTACGGACTGTTTGATAGTACGTCGGATACCAGACTTAAGGGTATCCTTCCAGATAAATATTAAAGATAACAGGCATTATCGTTTAGAGTCTAAGCACTAGTGATGACGTTATCAACGTCTAGAATTTGTTACACATTCACACATGACAAAATAAAAGTCAACAAAAAATAATGACGCTTTAGTCATACTATCAGAAACAAGACAGACTAATAAAATAAAT
The DNA here is from genome assembly GCA_038501625.1 of Corbicula japonica. Lineage (NCBI taxonomy): Eukaryota > Metazoa > Mollusca > Bivalvia > Venerida > Cyrenidae > Corbicula > Corbicula japonica. Next base: position 59,591 of record JAZAYU010000893.1, on the reverse strand, counting down.
TACAGAACGACAGTCCAAGAAGCGCTAAAAAGCACGTGAATCCTGCCAATTTTACTTATTATTGTCGATTCCTTTGTTTGATTTCTCATTTTAATTATAGATCTATAACTTGTCTTAGATTTAATGGAAACGCATAATTATGAGACTAATTTCGGGCCACTGGACTGTGACTGATAGCTTGACTTTAGTTATAACGCGACACCTTGTTCTGCGACAAGACGATAAACCTATCATTAAAAGTTCCGCTATTTCGTGTCAAATTTGAGTGTTTTTTGTGGGTTTTTTTCTACCATGTTTTTGGGTCATTTTGGCGGGTCGAAAGAATCTAAACAACAAAGTGGAAATGACGTATTTCCTATTTATCAACAGTTGAGCTACGCCTGGACGATTAGAAAAAAAGCATAAATCAACCAGCGACATACCTAAATCAATATTGGTTTTTATTGTATCTGACATTTTAAGATGAATTTATTTTCTAATTTCCGTATTATCACCGAGTCATATATGCAATCATAAATGCTTCACTTCTGCAGCCTCGCAATTACGCCAACACCTGCCGGGGGCGATGATTGCAATGCTTTCAAACATATTTGATAAGTCATATTTTATATTTAAAAATAAATGTTTCGATTTATGCAATTCATGTAAGTAATAATGGAGGACACTAAACAATACGTCCCGGGAAATCTTCCTTTAAAAATGTGCACGTGAAACGTTTCTTGACAATTAATAAACACTAAATTTATGTTTTAATTCAATGCGAGTTCAATAAAAAATATATTATAGTTCTTTGTGAATTGTTGAGTGTTTAAACAAAGTTAATTCACTGTTTGCCTATGGGTGAACTTAGAAATGTATCACAATGTGTAAGTATTTTAGAGAAATTTCTTAAAAATATTAACTTACCTGCAACATCTTGTTATTTTCACTGACAATTTCATCTCCATTTTCAACTTCTTATATTTTAACAGATAACAAAGAGTAATGTATGACTAAGAAGTCCTGTATCAACTGATAAACTAAAAGAATTCATTTGCTCATGTTACGTAGCCATGTGGTTATCGCCAGGAAGTTATCTCCATACCGCAGGTAAGTATTCGATAAAATTAAACATGTTTTGTCAACAAGACAGATAGAAAGATTGCATCTAAAAATCGACTAGGCGTCTCAATATGAATGTTATTTAAAACTTTTTTAAGGATGCTCGCGCGTTTTGGTGCGCACTTGCTAACTACTGAAAAAAGACTAATTGTCATAAAAGTTTAAGAGTGGTATTTTTTAATTTATGAAATAGCTATAATCACGAAAATAATATATATTTATCAGTGATGTTCTATTTTTTCAAATTTTATTTTAAATCATTCGGTGGGTAAAGGAACTTTTTTGCGACAATCCTTTTTCAAATTCATAGTTGATAAAACTAATCACAGTTAAGCCCTTCCATTTTTCATCCATTCAGGATAAGTATTTGTTATTTGGAGATGTTTCGCCGCTTATATCAAATTAAAGATAATAGTCTAGAATGAAGTTTTAAGTAACATGCTTAGTTTTGATATTTATGTATTTACTAAACTAGAACTTTCCGCATATTTCTCAAATTTTGTTATAACCAGCAAAAGTTTTAGTTTCTTAAATATTTTTAATACGAAAAAGAATAAACCTGCCGAAACTTAACCTTTCATTAGATTCTAATTTCAAAATCATTAAAAAAAAGATACCCGTGTGTAAAACATGCATGTAAAAGCAGTTACCCTAAAAAATCAAGCTTGATTATGTTAATCAAATTTAATAATAAATTTTAATAGACTTGATATTCAGACTTCAAATTGTGTTTTTTTTTAATGTGCTCAAACTTTATTATATATTTGATCGTAAGTTCCTCAGTCAAAATTCAACAATTTATGGCCTTAAAAAATAACTACTTTAAAGAAAATATATTATATATATAAATACTTAGAATTAACCAGTCAGTCTCACAACTACCGTTACTTTCAGCACGACAACCCCTTATCATGGTTCTTGGAACAATAAAACTCACTAGCATCACTACAAACAGCCTTTTATGAATATGAATCAACTTTTTTAATGTTAAAATTAGAGCAAGCGCGTAGCAAAGTTATATGTAGCGAGAAATGTGTTTAAAAGTACAAAGCCAATTTTCAGGACTGAAGGTTATAAAGCTGAGATTGGAAACCAGTCTCAAATCTCAAGCATCTGATTGGCTGAAATGGCGACTGGTCGCCATTTCAGCCCATCAGATGCTTGAGATTTGAGACTGGTTTCCATGCCCAGTTTTATAACCTCAGGCACAGATCTGTCAGGATTTATTTTACCATTGATAGTATTCATAATATTATTATTTTTTATAGGTTTCTAAAATAACATCTTACTGAGGCATTTATCGTCTCTACTGTTGCGTTGAGCTCACATGATTATCAAACTCAGTTGAATCACGATTAAAACTATTACAAAATATGTACATATTTAAATATTTAATATAATTGGTATCGTCAAATTTGATTGGTCTGGTGGAAGATCAAATTTACCAATTACCTAATTATGGCCAGCTTTACAAGAAAAATGTTTGCTAAAGTTTTAATACTATTAATTACTATATATTTTAATTTCAACTTAATCAACATAATTTCAACTTATTTCTTTGACAAACATACATAAACAAAACACTCGATTTTCAAACCGTGCCTACAATATGTTCATATTTGTCGTGTACGGCGGCTTCAAAGTTCCCTTTTCATCTATTTTAATATCACAGTAGCGTTGGTTGTGCCGTGTGGACGGCTGTAAAAAGTCCCCCCGTACATTCAATCAGTGCTGTTATCAGTTACGTTCTTTGAAGGTCGTTGAGCGCGATACTTATGTTAATAGTACTCCTAAAATTACTTTTGTTTAAATATTTAGGCCAGTTTAAATATAGGTGGTTTGAATATCCCAGTCAATAAAGATTTGGATATTGTTCAATCACCTTAAAAATATACTTCCTGCTTTTTAAATTTTGCCCTTGACGTTGTCTGTAATATTCAGAATTCTCAAATCCCCTGTCAAAATTCTATTGTGTTTAGTTCTGCCCATTGTTTGTTCGTTTAGGGCAAACCCATTCTTTTGGATGGATCAAAATTGTTCTGTTTATTGGTGTAAATATTGAGTTGCGCTCAACCCGGGACTAGGCGGCGTGGGCAGTAATATACATTTCCATTACTGCCCATAAACAGACTCAATCAAATCGACCCTGCAATATTTTCATTTTTGTCGTGTTCGGCGGCTTTCAAAGTTCACTTTTCATCTATTAGTATATATTGCATTCCTTGGTTACAAACTAATCGAAACAGTTGATTCTATCTTGATCTTGTATTTAAACACACAGGACATTAAAAGATGTTGTCAAAACTCTTCAAGATCAAGATCTAAAAGCATATAACAATTTTGTTGTCCGTTTTTAATAGTTAAAATTGATTGCAAAACTATACCGATAATTATTGATAAATTCGTTGCACCAAAACTTCTTTATGGCTCAGAAATCTGGGGTATTCATAATTACAAGGAAATTGACAAGCTTCATTAAAACGTTTGTAAATATATCCTAGGAGTAAGACCTAAAATATCCAATGTAGCGCTATTTGGCGAACTTGGTAGAAAACCGTTATCTGTGTTCGGAAAAGAGCGAACGCGCTTAAATATTGGTTAAAAAGCATGCGAAGTAATGACTCATTGATCAATAAATCTTTTCTAAAACAAAATTATCAGTTCTAAGACAAGGATCCTGGGTTTTCAATATAAAATCAACTCTTGGCCGATTTGGGCTAGGAATTACTTGGCGGCAAAACATCGATGCGACCAACAAAAATTATTCACATGAATTAAACAACGATGAATATGCCCAGATGTTGAGTGAAGAATTATCAAATCAACATAAAATTGATTATTACATAAAATAAAAGATTTAATTGAAATTTGAAAACTATCTTTTTCAGGTAAATAATGATAAAATTAGAAAGAAATGTCACGTTTTAGAATAAGTTCACATGGTCTTGAAATAAAGCAAGGGAGGTTCTTAGAAATTGACAAAGAAAATAGATATGGTAAACATTGCATTCAAAATGTCCATAAATCAGAGTTTCATTTCTTGCTGTGCTGTCTAGCTTATATTAACGAAGGTAGGCAGCATTTAGATAATCAATCCGGATCAAAAATTCAAATAAAATATTAATAGTTTGACTGGCACAAATCCTCGTATAATAAAAAATACAGCTAAATTCATTTACATTGCTATGTACATAAGAAAGGAAAAACTTGAAACATTACGTGCTTCGTAGTTATTTGTTTATGACATCCTAAATCAATTTTTCTACCTTTGCGTCTGTTCGTGATTCGTTTTTCGTGTGTTTGTAGTTTTCTTTGAAAATTTGTTACTGTTTTGTTTTGCAACTTATTTGTATGTGAATATGACAAGACAAGACAAATGTTTATTTAGACTTGTACAAAGTACATCGTCTACAACACATAAACTACATATTTAAACATGAACATGACATAGCATGAAATAATGCCGATTATTTCAATGAGAAATACATCGTTATTATTTTGCTTAAACTTTTAGGACTCTTTTCCCGCTTACATAACATCAGGGGCAACTAACGTTTCACAGTTTCCGGTTTACACGGATTACCGGGCCTTTCCAATCGATCGTCCGCAACTGCAAGCCGCAAAAAATTACATGATAAATTTTATCCGGTGAAATCCCAATAATCGGAGGTTAATTATGCCTGGAAGAGGCAAGGGTAAAAGGAAAACAGGCCAACAACGGAGTAATGTAGGAAATAAACGTCTACGCTCTGACGATACACGGATATTGGAGGAGGACAAAGGTGAGAAAAATCTGGGTAGCCATGTGATTGACTTTGACCACATAATTCGCGCTTCACAAGTGGTAAATTTGCCCAACAATATTAGTAATATAGGGTGTGGTGGTAATCTCGTTCCCTCCCGGTCTGATTCTCAGTCTAATACAGATTTTACAAACTCAGTCCCGCAAAATACGGCGAGACAGACATGCGTCAGTACGGGCACAATGACCGTTCCTGGCACTGTCGCTCAGCAAAATTAAATCACACCTATGGATTCCTTGAACTCGTTTCATCAGAATATTTTACAGCCCGAAATGTTCCGTACGTCACAAGACGACCTTGCCGTGCACGTTCCAAACGAGATAAAGCAGAAAATATATAAGGGGGAATATATTAATCTCTCATTATTACTTAAAGGTGCAGTTGAACTGTCCGAAATATGCACCGGGCAAACACTGATGATTTCGGATGGTCAATTAATATCCCGTCCGAAAGAGTGTAAGGACTTCATAGGTAGCATCCAGAAATGGACAGACGCCTTCATTATATTTGCATCTATTTACTTGCGTGTTTACACTGACAAGTCCATTGAATTGCTACACTATATGTCAACAATTCGCGAATGTTCATTGCGGCCCGGTTTCGCATGGCAAACGTATGATAAACAATTTCGTCTTCGCCAAGCGGTTTCGCCTAGTTCCTGGGCAGCCATCAACAGCGATCTTTGGTTCAGATGCATGAACGTGACTGACACACGTCAGCCTTCAATGCCTCATAGGCATAACTTTCCCCCACACGCTTGTATAGATTTTAACAAAGGCTCGTGCAAATGGCAAAACTGCAAATTTCAGCATGTGTGCTCTGCCTGTGGCAATCCTCATAGTTTGATAAACTGCTTCAAAACGCAAAGACAAACTAATACCCAACAATATCCGGCTGCGAACCCGAACGAGCCCTTTCGAGCAAAATCCTTCAATCGCGGTAGAGGTAGGGGTAGGGGGCAATACAGAAGTGCCACAGAAAAGTAATCAAAATTTTGGGCCAGAAAATTTGGATCTCACTAATCTAGCATACACACCCATTAATTTAGGACATCTTTTTAAACATTTAAATGATTACAACTCAGAAGACAGAAACATACTATTAGATGGTTTTAAGAATGGTTTTAGTTTACAATATGCGGGGCCTAGGCTTCCGAGAAATTCAAAAAATTTAAAGTCAGCCTTGGAAAACCCGGCTGTTGTTAGAGAGAAAATAAAGAAAGAAATTGTAGCAAAAAGGGTGGCGGGCCCTTTCAGCGCCCCTCCTCTTCCTAATTTAATAGTATCGCCAATTGGGCTAGTACCAAAGAAAAATACTGAAGACTTTAGACTCATTCACCACCTGTCATATCCAAGGGGCGAGTCAATAAACGACTACATTGACCCAGCAATCTGCTCAGTTGAATATACACATTTTGATGAAGCCATTCATATGGTCCAAGATTTAGGTCAAAATTGTCATTTGTTTAAAATAGACATAAAAAATGCATTTCGTTTGCTCCCCATACGCCCGCGAGACTTTGAACTTCTAGGTTTTAACTTCGATAAGCTATTTTACGTTGACAAATCCCTCCCATTTGGCGCAAGTATAAGTTGCAGCATGTTCGAAAAATTTTCAACATTCCTAGAGTTTGTAGTCAAAAGACAGATCCGTTCTGGTAGATTAATCCACTATTTAGATGATTTCTTAGGGGGTGATAAAACCGCATTTTTGTGCTCTAAAGTAATGAACACTTTCAAACAGACTATGGTCCAACTAAATGTACCACTAGCGGACGATAAAACAGAAGGTCCGACTACTATACTAATATTTCTTGGCCTTGAACTAGATTCCAATAAAATGGTAGTACGCATACCGCACGAGAAAATTTTCGAGGTTAAAGAAAAAATCACCAAAATTTTGTGTAAAGAAAAAGCTGTCCTGAAGGAAATGCAATCTTTGATTGGCTCCTTAAACTTTTGTTGTAGAGCAATTGCTATGGGCCGCCCCTTTTGCAGGCGCCTTATAAACTTCTATTATTTTATTAACCATGCTCTCCCCCCCTCTCTTCTTCTTGACTGTGTGGGGAGGCTGTTGTTTTCTGAATGTGGCAATTCCTGATATGCATATTTCACCTTTTTCTACATGCGGCCTTTTTAAACCGTATCATCACATTCGTTTGAATAAGGGTATCAAACTGGACTTGGAAATGTGGCTCAAATTTTTTGACGAACATAACGGAATTTCAGTTTTCCATGATAGGTTTTGGACCACAAATGTCGATCTCGAGCTCTTTACGGATAGCGCGGGGGGCCCTGGCTTAGGGTTTGGCATTTATTTTAAGGGTCACTGGTCGCACTCAGCCTGGCCACTAGAATGGCATAAATTAGGAATTACAAATGACATTACAGTTCTCGAACTATTCCCCATTCTGGTTGCGGTATACATCTGGGGCGAACACTTCCGTAACAAGAAAATAAAGTTTAATTGTGACAATATAGCGGTGGTGCATATTCTTAATAGTCTTACTTCAAAATCCGACAGGGTAATGCATATAATCCGGGCTCTTACCTTAAAATGTTTACAATTAAACATTATTCTTAAAGCAAGTCACGTGGCAGGTTCATCTAACGTCATTTGTGATGCATTATCTCGCTTTCAGATCGACAAGTTTCGGGTTTTAGCTCCAGAAGCGGATTGCAACCCAACCCCGGTACCAATCCATCTGTGGAAAGTCTTAGACGCACAACAGAGCAGCTATTAACAAAGAGTGTTGCGCCAAATACTTTATCGACTTATCAAACCGCTATAATATCTTTCAACAATTTTCGAACACAATACGAAATGCAAATAGAATGGCCGGCCAAAAAAGAGCACATAACACTGTTTATCTCCTATTGTTTTGAAAAGGGGTTTTCTCCAAACACTATTTGTACATACATATCAGGATTAAGCTACATGCATAAAATAAATGGATGGTTCGATATTTCAGATTTGTTCATTATCAAAAAGCTTTTAGAAGGTTGTAAACGGTCGAAAAACAAAAAGGATCCCCGAGCTCCAATTTCAAAAAATATGTTGCATGAAATTTGCTTAGTTTTACACAGAGTATGCTACAATTCTTACGAAGTAAAATTATTCACAGCCGCTTTTATCCTGGCCTATTTTGGCTTATTTCGAGTTAGCGAAATTGTTGCTGCCTCACCGGTTATGACTGATAGAGCGATTTCCAGTAAGGATATAAAATTCTCCGGCAACAATACGTCTATCACGATTTCGCTTAACAAATCAAAGACTAACCAGTGTGGAAACCCGACGGTATTGCGTTTACCAAAGGAGGCAAATGAACTTCTTTGCCCGGTTAAGGGCGTATCTCGATTTATAGAAATACGGCAAAATATTGATGGGCCACTATTTTGCCATGCAAACGGTTTCCCTGTTACACGCCTGCAGTTTGCCGCCGTGTTACACAAGGCGTTACTAAAACTCAATATTTTCGACAAAAATTTCAAAACCCACAGTTTTAGAATTGGTCGGGCGTCAGATCTAGCAGCTCAAGGCGTATCAAACGAGGCAATTATGAAACTTGGGAGGTGGAATTCGAATGCATACAAATTGTACATTCGTTAAAAACCAGTTCTACCGAAACAGTTAACAAAACACAATCCCTCATATAACAAAACGCAGCAATAAAATACAATGTAAATGTTTATTAATTGAACAAAATATTTTGCATTATTTAACAGACATATGGGTTCTCGGGGACTCTATCCCTTACTGGGCCGGAAGACATGCGAGAGACACAGGCAGGGAAAACCTTAGAATATCTGGTAAAACAATCGCCTGGTAGGGAATTCGGGGGATGGGATGGGCAGATTTCGTTCACAGCCTACAGTGCGACGTAGCGTTGAGGACGGCACCGGACATCATTGTGATCAACTTGGGCGGAAACGATCTGGTGCGTACAGAAACGAGGGATCTTTTTAACCTTATAGAACAGGGAATTCAGTACCTGCGCACCGCCTTTCCCCAGACCATTTTACTTTGGTTTAATATTTTGCAAAGGGTGTCTTGGGGGGAAGGGGAAAGTATGAACCCAATCTACGAACGGGTACGCCAAAGAATAAACAGGTGGGGCCGACAACAAATCAAAATAGGTGGGCCTTTTGGTATAATTAATTCCGAAATTGATTTTCGGACTTCGGGTCTTTTCCGGGATGACGGCGTCCACTTGTCCCTTGTCGGTATAGAGTGGTATCTAGATACTCTGAAAGAAGCTCTGATCGCCCATCTTAAGTAAAGTTGTTTTGAACAGGCTCAACCAAACCGGGCCTTTAATATTTTCATATTTGTCGTGTCCGGTGTCTGAAAGTCCCCCTCCCTTTTTTCATACTTTCGAATTTTTGGGGATAAATTTAAAATAAATTTATTAGTGGCGGAAAAATTCTTCCCTTCTGGAGACGGACATGCATGCATTCTAGTAACATTAATGCTAAAACATCAATTTTATATACACATTATTTAATTTTTCACTATAGAGCGCTCGCGTCTCCTCTCTCGCATATGTTGGCCGATCCTTCAGTGCGAGAGGGGAAACGCTTGACAACATTTTCAAAAAGTGTGGGCGGCTTTGCATAATACGGATGGGATCTGGCGCTCGGAATAGCCTAGCTAGGTGCCTCCCATTCCTGATGGATTATTCGCAACACCAAATTGCTGGATTATTTCCTTTGCAGAATGGCGGGATTTGTTGCCTCGCCTTATTGCTACAGTATTGCCTGGCATAATTGATACTGTATTGCCTTGTCCGTATTGCTACAGTATTGCAACAGTATTGCTTTGCATTGCTTTGACCGTATTGCTACATTTTTGCATTGCCTAATTGCTACGGTGTTGTCTGGAATAATTGCTACAGTATTGCTTTACATTGCCTTAACCGTATTGCTACAGTATTGCATTGCCTAATTGCTAAGGGGTGCCTGGAGTAATTGCTACGTATTGCCTGGCATTGCACGGACAGTATTGCTATTGTTGCATCGCCTAGTTACTACTGTGTTGCATGGAAAATTGCTAAAGGAATAATTGCTATAGTATTGCCTTGCCTGATTGCTACACTATTTGCGACCGAATTGCTGTGATTTTGCACTTGGAAGTAGCTAGATTTTGCCTTGGAAAGCCACCATCTCTCGCGGTTACGTTTTGCCATTCATTTTGCGCATAACTTCATGCATGTCTGTCTCCAGATGGTGATTAACTTCCAAGACTCACTTTGGAAAGATATCCTTTGGAGTCTCAGTATAAGTCGTGGCCGTAATTCCCCAATACTTATAATAATAATACACGTTTAACAATATTTTATTATCCATAGTTTATTACAAATAATTAAAAGAAATTAATGTCATTTCGTGTTGTTATATTTGAAAAGGTATGTCATAAATAATGGGTTTTTTAAGATTAGAAAACATATTATCTACTTAAAGCTATAGTAACAACAATAAACATTATATCGAAAGAATTCGGAGGATGAACTACTAAATTATTTTTAACTGTGAGTGCATTTCTTATACATAAACCTTCTTTAACAAATTTTGATAGATTTATTAAATCTGTCTTGAAGTTTGAATTCAAAAGTTGAATAAATGTGTACACAGACGGTTTCACATAGTAATACTTTTTTAAATACGTTCGTCTGATGTTATTGTAACAATGGCATATACAAACAAATTCCACAAAAATAACATACAATAACATTATACCTGTGTCCAAACAAAAACTTAATAGCAATGTCAAATTAGAAATGTCACTTGGCAACACACCTATTCAAAATGTTACCGTCCAGAAGCTTCTTGGTGTATATGTTGATAGTTCATTAACATTGAATATCCATGTAGATAAGACTTGTTCTAAACTTGTTTCAAAATTATCATTACTAAACTGAATTTCTTTTTATCTGACTCCTGAAATGAAACAATTATTTTATAATGCATACATTGTTCCCATATTTGATCACGCATGTATAACTTGTTTCAAAACCAGTCAGTTAAAGTTAAATATAACTAGATTAATACGATTGCAAAAGCGAGGACCTATGATAATAGTAAATAAACCTACGCGCCAAAATTTGAGCTCTTAAAAGAATTTAAATGATTATCATTTCAAAGCAGGTGTAAATACCATGATTGTCTATTGGTTTACAAAACATTAAACAAACTTGCACCCAAATAGCTTAACAAAATTTTATTATTTTCAACTAATTAAAGTTACAATTTTCGATCTGTACAAATGTATAATATTACAAATAACAGACCAAACACGAATTCTCTAAAAACAAACCGTTAGTAACTTAACTATGGAAAAATTTGAAATTCCATGAAATGTAAAACACATTCGAAATATCATGTGTTTTAAGACACAATTGAAAACATATTTTTTACTACACGACTGGATTAAATATAATCCTCGTTGTATTTTTTCTACTTACTGTTTTTAATCCATCTTTTGTATTTCATGTATGTATGTTGGTTTTTGTTTTGTATTTTTTAGTCTGACAGTGTTTGTTTTTTATAGAAGGCCTTATTGTAAATTCGACATCTTTTTTGTTAATTTAATGTGCTAAATAAGTAACCTTCTTTAAATTAAGATATTATTATTATTATTATTACTGCTACCTTTTATTTCCCCTTTCATAGTTAGTTTTCCTTTCCTCATGTTTTGTAGACAAACGTATGCTAACTGCAAATATGAAAAGAAGAAAAAGTTGACCGTTTGTGAGCTATAATCCATTTTTGACAACAGTGTCTGATGCTGATTCATTTTTCAAGGAATTTGGCATATTTGACAAAGTAATATTGTAATAGATGAAAAGTGAACTTCGAAAGGCACCGAACACGACAAATATGAAAATGTTGTAGGCTCGGTTTGATTGAGCCTGTTAATGGGCATTTAACGGAAATGCATATTACTGCTCACGCCGCCTAGCCCCGTGTTAAACCAGCAAACAGTAAAATTTCAATGTATCCCAAAGGATGGTATGCTTATAGAGGTGATATGATCATTTTAACAATTAATAAAATTTCATAACAAAGAAATGTACATATATAGATAAAAACTGGAATACTAGAAAACTGTTTTTAAATATTTCTTCGTTTTATGTTTAGGCTTTATTTATAAGCTGCTGAGCTATTGTAATAAATGCAATATAAACAAGAAATGTTAACGTTATGTAAGTTTTTAATTTCGTGTCCCCCCAAAAAACTCGAAACCTTCATAATTTTTCTTTTTTATTTCAATTCCATATACCGTGGGTATGAATGTAACAACCTGTAAATTTCAATAAAAATCTTCATAGATGACAAATTTGGAGTTTTTTGTTATTGGCGCGATCGTCTTTAGCATAACAAAAACTATGCCTTTTTTCTTTATCGTGTGTGAGCTGTAGCTTTACATTCTTGGCGCGATGTTAGAATTCACAGTTATCTGATTTAGTTTACACGTAAACCAAGATTATTGGAATAATTGTAGCTTAACTGCGTCTTTTTCATTGTTTCCTATAACGAGGAATGCTTTCAATCAATGAAGATTGTCTTTTTAAAGATATTTTTATTTAAACTTCATCGATGTTTGCAGTAGCAATTACGGTACATAATTCTGAAGGGACTCCTTATCGTCAAATATTTTTTTGTATAAAACATTACAAATAGACATACATTCTGGCGATATTCCAAAAAGATTGAAATATCACATCGAACAAAAAGAAAAATAACAAATTAAACAAAAAGGTAAATACCACATGGTACAAAAAGTGAAATAGCACATAGAAGACAAAAGTGAAAAAGCACATAGTACAAAAAGTGAAATAGCAAATAGAACAAAAAGTGAAAAAGCACATAGAACAAAAAGTGAAAAAGCACATAGTACAAACAGTGACAAGACACATAGTACAAAAATTAAAATAGAACATAGTATAAAAAGTGAAAAAGCACATAGTACAAAAAACACATACAACAAAAAAATGCAAAAGCACATAGAACAAAAAGTGAAAAAGCACAAAGTATAAAAAGTGACAAAACAAGGCATGTTTCCAGTACAATGTGCGTCCGGGAACTGTTCGTGTACGTAAAAGTTCCCTCACCGAGCGAAACGTCGCGGCCACGGACACGGACGCGAAACGGACACGGAGGTATGGAATTTACCCAACGATAACTTTGGCAAGAGAAAAATCGCGGATACGTACGTGGACGCCGCCGACTAAGGAATCCCTATATGTCACCTAGTCAGGCGACACAAAAATGGAAAAAAAGTCACACAATAGATAAATAAGTTAAATGGAGTATGTGGTACATAAATATAAAGTAACTTAAAGATGAAAGAAAATTTATAATTTAACAGAAACGCAACATTTATTTGATCTCTTCCATTATAGGTTATAATCTTTATATTCTTTCGAATACTCGAGTAGTCGATCGGAAAATTATTCGAGTACTCGATTACCAATTTTACTACTCGTTGCCATCCCTATTTAAAAGTATTTAGCATATTGCACTTTACTTTGCTCATCATCTCATAAAGGGAGAGTGTACGGCGTTGACTATGTGGTATTGTCAATTATCTGCCCTTGTTATCAGTCCTCAGATTATCGGAGATTAACGAAGTCTAGGGTCAATAAAATATGTCATTTGCGCCGGAGGGGAAAACCAATAAAATAGCACAAAATTGTTTCATCATTAAGCATTCAGTTCGTTTCATAATAGTTGTATCTTAAATATTGAAACTGGAAGTTACATGGGTGTTACAAGGGAAAACAAAACGAATACCACTTTTTGTAAATATGCCCCCCATTACACGAATATTAGAAACGAATATATAGGAAGAAAATTTTGGCCAATAATCATGATAATTGATAAGTTTAAAAGATTAATGAAATCAGAAAGTTAAAGCAATATTTTCAAAATTACTAAAATTATCAAAAATTTAAAGCTTAAGATTTGAGAAAAAATGAGCGCGCTGGTAACACGAAGAAATAAATAAGTAATAAATAATCTTGATAATGTATATATCTCTGAGATTTTTAAACATAACATCAAAACTAGTATTCAATACTTTATAATTAAGAAAGCTTTGTGTATACGGAAATTTCGAGTATTTAATGCTAATATCAGTCTTTCATATATTGCAAGTTACACACAGGCTTGAGTCGACCGTATTAATATACGTTCTACAATGTCTTCGTTTTTATCAGTTCTGTGTAACTTAGTGCCGAGTTCTTTAATGTCACATAGACATCCGATTATTTTATTTATTTTACAATCCTAAGCCCCGCGATATTTAACTTCTGCCTGTTCCATTTCATCCTTATTATTGCACTTGTGAAAAAATTTATTTTGTAGGAAAGCAATTTTTATATGTGTTAAATTGGTGGAACGGTGTGTAAACTTAATACATAAAAGAATTTACAAATTCAGTCATAATAAAAAAGCGGCAGAATTGTGCAGCCTTTTCTCAATTTCTATATACACCGAAAAAAATCGGTACACTTTTAAATTCACTGAATCGATGCATTTGCTAGGTTCATTGTTTATAGGAACCATTTACCTTGTTATATACGGTACAGGAAATTGGCCATAAAACATATTTATTATTGATCTGTCATAACTTTGTTTTTAGAACGCGTCATTTATTGGGAGGGGGTACAATAAAATTAATGATCCATTTTTTCGATCAGTTAATAAAATCCCGAATTCGTTCTAACTGTTGCGCTCTTGTTTTTCAAAATAATTGAAGATATTATAACAGTTTATTGAATTATTTTATTTTACTGAAAACAATCTTACAATGTAATCTTGATACATAGTGAAGAGATTACGATAGTTTTTTTTTGTTCTAACTTTGATTCCAATTACGAGAACTACACATAATCTGCTGATTACCGTAATCGTTGTTGAGTTTTGTCTTAATGAACGAAGTGAACTATTTCAGTATAAACATCAAGTTTAATCTGGAATTATTTTTACATTATTTACGTGATCATCAATATTTATCATATTCCCGAGAAAAGCATGCCAGGTCACATGTAAGTGGTAGCCAATGTAAATCCGAAAATCAAAATCAATTTTGTTAATTATTGTGCAGGTTTACTTGTTTTGAGGGCATACTTGTTTTGAAATCAGGACAAGCATGTTCATTATATAAGAAACGGATGATTGCCGATATAAGTTTATAATCGCTCTGTTCATAAACGTGTTACACCCTTAGTCGATGGTGTCCTGTCTGAGTCTGATTTGATGAGTAATGTATATGATTAAATTCACATGTTGATTTGCCATTGAACAAAGATGAAAGGAAACTTATAAGCATTTTCTACAAATTAAATGTATTGAACCTTCGATCATCATCAAATTTTGAGTAATAAATCTTAGTGTTATATTCGGTTCAAGTCAATCGGTTATGTTAGCGTGATGAGGTAGTGATTTAATCTTTGATAAACTTCGAAGTTTTAAAGTGGCCAAGTAATGAAAAGGGCTTCTCAATTGTTAAAATGATGCTTTCAAACTTCAGCCCCATGACTGATTTGCATCAGTTAAGAATAACAGTGGCGTGAGTATAAACAATGACGTTTACATGTAGTAAACAAAGTTGATATACTTGTTTAATGAACAAAAGCAAATCCTAACTAGTTTAGATGAAAGAGACAAAATGAATATGATTTGTGATATGCAAGTTTGAAATAGAAATATAGTATACTTTACTTTAATAAACAGGAAAATAATTCTGTTTTACAAACAGGAAGATAACATTTAGTTTTGTCTGTACCTAATTATAAAAATAATAATAAAATCTTGTTTAAAAAAATACCCACATGTAATTGGATAAAAACGTTATTTTTGCAGAATATGTAAATACTCCGAGAAGATTGCGAGAATTATGAGTTTTAGTCAGTAACCATTGTTGCGAGCTCGGTTAAGTTGTAATTTTAGATTTCCATTTTAAACAAAACAATTCTCCAACTTACAGTTTCTGCAGAGATCTATGGTTCTCGCGCTAGAACTGTGGTTTTCATAGAGAACTATGAATTGCGGTCTGTTGTCAGACACAATGGTTTCTTTTTTTTATCAGATAAACATTCTTTAAAAAAAACAAACAACAAAAACAGACACTTACATAATGCTTTCCTTAAATACCAGCGATATTCAATAATTTAATGCACTGCTATTTTCAAATTTCAGCTTCAGAGAAATTATCGTAGACGAATGGAAGCTGACAGAGCAAGTTTATGTGTTTTTTTTTTCGGGAATTTGATTAAAATACGATGATTTTTTTTATTAACCGAAGAAAGTAGAATGTATTTACCTGCACCATTAGACATATATTAAGGTGGTATCATTTGTCACAATGAATTTAGTTCAATAAACATTACTAGAAAAATAGCAAAACATGTTTCTCCCAGTGACAACAAAAGGAAATTTGTCGTTCATGTTTGCATTGTTTGTAGTCACTAGGAGAAATATGTTTTGCTATTGTTCTAGTGAAGTTTATTGAGCTAAATTCTAAGACATTGTTAACCTTGATAAAGACAACCTTCCTGTGACTGTAGTTTAATACTATAGTGGATAATTTGGAAGTTTGGACTCCCGGCAATAAGGCTACACTCAGTGTAAGAAATTGTTTCATATATCTATTTTGTTTTATCATTCCTGATTGACCTGTAACATTTATATGCCCTATAAATGATATCTGAAGTAATAAGAAGATTTATAATTATTAAATAACATGAAATTTTATGAAAATAGGAAACTACACTTCCCCAACTTTAACTATATTGTGACAAATGATACCACCTTAACAATATAACATTTAGTTACTTATCGTTTTAAAGTAGTTTGCTATCCCTTGAGCTTACATAAATTGCAACAACGATAATTTGAAAGTACGAGTCGTCGGTATCCGGTTTTTGGAATCTTAATTTGTTCAAATATCAGTTTCATACTTTAAAATTTATTTTAACTTAAAGGTACAAAATAGATCGCTTCTGTAAGAATATGGTTGCCATCGGTTTAATTTCATTGCAGTCATTGTCACATTCGTATAAACAATCAGAACGTCAATTCTGCAAGTCTAAAAATTTTAAAAAATTTAAACAATTAAAAATTAAACATATTTAATCGTTCACATAACCGGGTAACACCTGTGTAAAACATATTTTGCAGATACCCGATTTCTTAATTTTTTAACTTCTTTTGATAAATTAAGATAAAACATACATGACATTTGCACTTTTTCAGGAGTATATTTTTCTCTCTATATATATTGTCTTTTTCTTGATTGCTCAGTCACTTTTTATGGAAGATATCGTATGGTTAATAAATTGTAATATTGGTAAAATAAAATAAATGAATTCACTTGGAGTGATTTCATGAAATCTCCGTGTATTTGAGATTCGTGTAACTGGACTACGCCACACTTTTTAGTCTGTTTACTTTGACGTCATTTATTGCGATGAGGTGGTTTTTACCATAATCGATGTTTCTGCCTGGTGGTCGTCAAGTGAAAAGTCTTAGTAGTTTGATATAAGAAAGCACTGTCACTTTTGTTACGAAGGGAGGGAAAAGAGACGGTGTGAGAAGGAAGGGAGAGAGAGAGAGAGAGAGAGAGAGAGAGAGAGAGAGAGAGAGAGAGAGAGAGAGAGAGAGAGGGTAAGGAGGGAAAAGAGAGAAGGGGTGGGAAGGGATAGAGGGAGGGAAGAGAGTGGGTTGGAATGGGAATGAGTGAGGGAGGGAAGGGAGATAAGAGAGGGGGCAAAGGGTAGTGAGAAAAAGATTGACAGGGAGAGGAAAGGCAGGGGAGGGAAGGAAAGGGAAGGGAGAACGGAGGGAATTACTAGTATATTTCTTATGACAACACGGTCGTGGTTATGCCAAATTTGTTTAGGTCAATGTCACATTTGGTGAAGTTATGTCTTTTATGTACTTGAACTTTGTCACAAAACTTTAAAATTGGTTATTACTTTGCCGTTTCCGTAACGGCTTTTGGAAGTGTTACATTAGTTAAAAAATTGATGTAATATGAAATGTTTGACAATGTTTGTAAGATCTTATCTAAAACTACTGTTGTTTTTACATTGGGACTTTGATAGTGAATTAGTAGCCACATTAAAAATGTATCTATGTTAGCCCTGTAAAATGTTACGTAAGGTGCTATGGCAGTTGTCCTTACATCGTCATTGATAAAAAAGGAAATCATCAAAATCTCTCTAACGGCAATATGCAGCTAAAAAAATGCACAAATCAATTTTATTAATGTATGTTTATTTTACATACGTTAAGAAAAGATAGAACAGTTAAGAAAAATAGTTAGCCTAAACAATCCCTAAAACACTAAAACACTATTTGCAACAAAACACAAAAAACGAAGCAACACTAAATATCAAATTGAATTTAAATTCCTTCCTTCATCAGTAATAGGTTACTGAAAACAAAAGAGCCTATTGTCTAACAAATGTATACAATTGTATACAATACACTTGTCAAAAGTTCCAAGTGCACACTTTTTAATGTTGAATATCTCAAAGTAAAATTATCATAATTAAAGAAAGTTTGACATTATGTTAAATAAGATCAAACAATAATAATTATTTTAAAACTGTGCATTTGTTTTACGTATTACGTCATCTACGTCGGCATACGCTGTTTATGCGTAATCCTCGTGCGGCAATCGAAATTGACTTTTTTTACAACCAATTTTGTTTTCCACGCGTTCACCGACACTGGACAGTCTAAAAAACACACCAATATTTTAAAACTATGGAACGTTTGACGACTGAAGATCACGAAAGTTCCGTCAACATGATTTTAGCTGGCACAATTTTAAATTTATTGTAAAAACATTCTAATGGTATTCTTAAATACAAAAGAAATACCTCATGTTCGCATATTTTATCGTAAAAAACAACAACAAATGATATAATTATTTTCTAGATTGATAGCGTTGCTTACGTTGAACGTTGACGTTACTCACTTACGTCATTAAATATTTACGTTAAAGAACGTAAAAAAAGAAAAGTTTAGAATTGCATTTTTTGATAAGTGCCAACTTATTAAAACTCTAAAACTTAAATTTAATTTCAAAATCGAATTATTCGAAAATCACGTTTATTGGTCAGAAATATCAAAAACCAGTCTATTTTATCGAAATAAATACTTTTTTTGGAAAGGTTGTTACGTACATATCTATCATAAAGAATTGCATCGTTCCAAATCGCTAGACCACTCAAAAACGATTGGCACAAACCAATGTGAGGAAAATAGAATCTTCTCCTTGATATCCACGTTAACACGTTATGTGCAAAACAGAGAAGAGTGTGTTGGCTCATCGTGCCCAGCAGACCATTACGAAGCAACAGGGAGTTATATTATTGTAATGGAATGACAAACCACAACATGAACTTGAGATTTACATCAAATTTTGATGATACAAAGAAAAGAAAATTATCAGAACTGATAACGGATGCAATTATTATTTATCTGAGAATTGCTTTCTATGTACCAGTGAGCTAAACTTGTTTTTTTATTGCGCTAAGCAGATTGAAATTTGTTTGTGTGGATTAATAGGATATTGATACTCCTTCATTGTTATTTACAATATTTTGAAAGATTCAATAAAAAAGTTCGGAAAATAAACATGTATTAAGTGTGCACTTAGAACTTTTGAGTAGTTTGCATGGATATTTGTAAAAGTGTGTTTGATTTTTCTATTTCCTGGTCGTGAAAAAGGATGAAAAAATGAAAATGTTGATTTCTCCCTTCATAATTGAGCGTTCTTTTCAAGGCCCTTAGATATTTTTGTCAGTATGATTTGACTCGTGTGGACATTTGAATGGTGTTTTGCGTTGCTGTGTTTTTCTTAAAATTGAATTTTAATAATATTTTAGGTCTAACAATTTTTCTTTACTGTTCTTGCTTTTCTTGACGTATATAAAATAAACATACACTTATAGCATTGATTTGTGTAAAGTTTGATGGAATTTCATTTTGCCGTTTGAGAGATTTTGATATTTTTCTTTGTTGTCTTTGACATAGCATTGACGAAAGGAGTAACGCCTTAACTCCTTGAGTGAAGCAAAACATAAGTCGGTTTATTCAGTAAGGCAATAAATACATATATTTGGAAATACCAATAACCTAAAGATAAGAGAAATAATACAAGACATATTTTTATAAAGATATTAACCATTAAAGACATACGTGTGTTAAAGATAAACTGTGCAAAACACTGTCTACATCATGTGTAACGTTATAGCAATATGTTTTTTTAATGTGTACGAGGGATGTCGCAGAAGTAAAGAGACTTTTGTCATTATAACTGCTTTATTTACAGTCACTAGTGTTAATATTTCTGCTTTAATGTAGTTTAATATGTATAAAATCTTTAAAAACGCTCTACCTCGCAAATCCTTTTTTAATTAAAATATTGAAGCGTTTCCAAGGTAACATGTGTAACGGGCGGCGCACGCAATATTACATGGCGCCAAGAGAAAATTTGTCTGCTTTAAAGCTTGCAAAGACGTAAAAACGGCACGTTTCTGCGCGCGAAATTTCGTCTGCATAAAGCGTGAGACTACAAAATCATTGCCTGTTTGTTAGGATTCCATAACGTTATCAGTAGCAGTTAAAATCGTTTTGACGTCAACCGGCGATGTCAAGCTACGGGTGGTAATTTAGTTTTGCCGTGCGCTTGGGATTAGTGCCTTGATGTCTTGGGGTTTCAAAGAAAAAGGCCATCCGCCCTTCAGCCCCGACCTTGCCCCTATGGACTTAAGTGTTTTCCCGGAAGTAAAGTCTCGTTTGCGGTGGACTCGTTTCAGCAGTGGAGGCAAAAGCAAAGAAAATCGTATCTGCATTTGGTAAAGATTTTTATATTGACACATTTAACAAATTGCTCGCATGAGGGACAGGTTTCAGACAGTGGTGTGTGTATTTTGTATGATTTATATGAAAATTTGGGAATAATATTATATAATATGACACTTAAGCCATGCGTTTTTATTTTGTTGAATTAACTAATTATTACTTAAGTTACAACGATTGTCTCTTTACTTCTGCGACACCCCTCGTATGTTTAATTAAGTTAAAGATTTTGTGTAATGAAGTTTACAAAAATGATTTCTTTCTTAACTTCGCTATTTACATCACACGTTTCATCACCAATTACATCACATGGCAAATCGGTAAACGGTACATCACCAGTTACATCTCACGACACATCGCTAAAACATCGCATGGCATATAACTAATTACACGGCAATCACCAAGTACATCGCACTGGAATTCGGTAATTACATAACACAGGTTACATCACTAATTATGTATATCACAAGGCCCATCGCTAATTACCTCACACGGTATATCAACAGTAACATCACACGGCACATTGCTATTTACATCACACGGCACATCGCTAATTACATAACACGGCACATCATTTATAATAACACAAGGTACATCATTAATAATATCGCAAAGATAAATCTTTATTTACAACAAACATTACATACCTAAGTACATCACACGATACATCACGAGATCCACGTGTTACTACATTTAATACAAGCTGGGTCTTTGAATACAAGAATTTCAAAAGTATCTTGAAAGTTAATAACCAGAGGTGTTATCGGTAGAATGGCGTGCTCTCCAAGTTCGTTCTCTGAACTGTCTTGAAGATATCCGATATTTCGAAACACATTGTCCTTTTGCATTCAACAAAAATACTCATTTCTAATTTCATTGATCTCTCGGAAAAGCCTTCCGCCATCTTGAATCGGTATAATTCTTCTTTCTTTCGCACCCCATTGAACAATATAGAAGAATCCAAAAATAACTACGTGAAAAACTACTAAGTAACTTATTTCTGATTGTTCTGGTGATATTCATTGTTGTATTATATGTTAATAAAGAAATACTACTCACACACAACAATGAACAATAAGTTAAATGTATTACTTCCCTTTACTCAATAACTATATTGCATGTATCGTTTCTTATATACTGATGTTGTTCTCTTTCATAGCACTTGTTTTTTAGAACTTAAACATTTTTCTTTACTGTTCTAGCTTTTCTTGACGTATATAAAATCAACATACACTTATAGCATTGATTTGTGTAAAGTTTGATGGAATTTCATTTTGCCGTTTGAGAGATTTTGATATTTTTCTTTGTTGTTTTTGACATAGCAATGAAGGAAGAAGTAACGCCTTAATATTAAAACAGATAAAAAGGGAACTCTGAAAGCCACCGAATACGACATATATGAAAATATTGCAAGCTTGGTATGATTGTGGCTGTTCATGGGCAGTAATGGATATGCATATTACTGCCAAAGCCTCCTAGCCCCTGGTTGAGCGCAAAAGTAAAGAGTACCAAATTTGATCAATCCCATACGATGCTGTGCATATGACGGCTAACATGGAACCTTAAACGCGTTATTTGCAGATGAATACCATTCCATGATCAGTGGCGTTTGGTCTCCAGATAAAAGAATGAGTGTGCACTTAACCAGAAAACAATGGACACAATTAAACAAAAAAGAAATTTGACAGGGAATCTGGGATATAAATCCTTCGTATCACAGGGAGGACTTCAGGCAGAAATTAAAAAGCAGAATGTGTTATACTTGAGTGAAGCAAAACATAAGTCGGTTTAGTCAGTAAGGCAATAAATACATATATTTGGAAATACCAATAACCTAAAGATAAGAGAAATAATACAAGACATATTTTTATAAAGATATTAACCATTAAAGACATACGTGTGTTAAAGATAAACTGTGCAAAACACTGTCTACATCATGTGTAACGTTATAGCAATATGTTTGTGTTAATGTGTAAGAGGGATGTCGCAGAAGTAAAGAGACTTTTGTCATTATAACTGCTTTATTTACAGTCACTAGTGGTAATATTTCTGCTTAAATATAGTTTATATAGTTTAATATGAATACAATCTTTAAAAAACGCTCTACATCGAAAATCTCTTTTCTTAATTATAAAATTGAAGCGTTTCCAAGGTAACATGTGTAACGGGCGGCGCACGCAAAAATATATGGCGCCAAGAGAAAATTTGTCTCCTTTAAAGCTTACAAAGACGTAATAACAGCGGCACGTTTCTGCGCGCGAAATTTCGTCTGCATAAAGCGTGAGATTACAACATCATTGCCTGTTTGTAAGGACTCCATAACATTATAAGTAGCAGAGAAAATCGTCTTGACGTCAACCGGCGATGTCAAGCTACGGGTGGTAATTTAGATCTGCCCTGCACTTGGAAAAACACAAACACAGACCTACAACTTGGTTCAGGAGGTCGGCAAATATAAATGCTACCGTTCATTAGTGTCTTGATGTCTTGGGGTTTCAAAGAATCAGCCATCCGCCCTTCATTCCCGACCTTGCTCCTATGGACTTTAGTGTTTTCCCGGAAGTAAAGTCTCGTTTGCGGTGAACTCATTTCAGAATTGGAGGCAAAAACAAAGAAGACCAATTACAATGCATGGCACAAAGGTAATTACATCACACGGTAAATCACCAAAATACAATGCATGGCACAAAAGTAATTACATCACACGTTTCATCACCAATTACATCACATGGCAAATCGGTAAACGGTACATCACCAGTTACATATCTCGACACATCGCTAAATACATCATATGGCACATAGCTAATTACATCACGCGGCAATCACCAAGTACATCACACTGGAATTCGGTAATAACATAACACAGGTTACATCACTAAGACATTGTATGTATATCACATCGCACATCGCTAATTACATCGCACGGTACATCACCAGTAACATCACATGGCACATTGCTAATTACATCACACGGCACATCGCTAACAACATAACACGGCACATCATTTATTATATCACAAGGTACATCATTAATAATATCGCAAGATTCTTTCCTTAATTACAACAAACGTTACATACCTAAGTTCATCACAAGATACATCGCGTGATCCACGTGTTACGACATTTAATGCAAGCTGGGTCTTTGAATACAATAATTTCCAAAAGTATCTCGAAAGGTAATAACCAGAGGTGTTATCGGTAGAATGGCTCGCTCTCTTCGTTCTCTGAACTGTTTTGATGTCATCAGATAGCGGAGCAAAACTATCCGTGTACATTCCTTTCACTATCCCAAATGTATTTGTCCATAAAAATTTCGAAACACATAGTCCTTTTGTATTCAACAAAAACATTCATTTCTAATTTCGTAAATCTTTCTTCTTTCTCTTGCACTCAAATGAATAACATAATAAGACTCCTGATTGTTCTGATGATTTTTGCGTTGCGTGTTATTGTGGAAAAATCTATAACTTTTTATTCCTTATCTACAGCATCATCTGTATCAGGATCTGCTGTATTCACTATTTTTCTATGATTACGAAGCACTAAAACAAATCCTACCAATGCATGGACAATGTCAAACACACTGAAAGCGGTAATAGTAAGTCGAAGTCGGTTACGGCCTTATTTCCTTGATGCACACCATACACGAGTGAGAACACTAACATGAATATATCCGTAAGCAGCATTAAAATAATACAAAACAACAACATGCACAAACACAATATATGCCAACGTTTGTTCTCATTACAATGCGAAAAAAATGTCAAGCATTGTTAAGAGGATAAACCATATTGCGAAGATTCCGGACAAAACATAAATCACAATCGCTGCCCGGTAGAAGGCCTTTAAGTTTGATGATAAAGTATTTATGAACGGTTCATCACCAGTCTGTTCTACTATCAATGTAACTAGGATAGTTGTAACTACAAAATGAAGTAAAAAACGCACACCATACAGCAAAATCGTTTTTGCTCTTTTTTATTGACACATGTGCAGATCATGACAAATTTGCATAAGCAGTCATGGTCATTAACTAAAAATAACAGTAAAACAACCAAATCAAAAGCTTCTGCGTTAAACATCGTTATTTTAGATCACGACAATTTCATACTTAGACCTTTGGAGTTTCTTTTTTCTGTTTTAAATTAGCGTTGTAATTGTTAACAATGCCCATTACCGGATAGTGAATAAACAAGCTGAGATGTGCCCATAGAACTTGATCAGGTTCGGTGGATAAAAAGTACGTCTAGCGGATATTTCCGATTTAATATACATTAATGTTCATAGCCACACTTTATAAACTGAATAAACGTGGATAAATAATAATCGTAGATGGTGAACGATCTGTAAGAAAATAGTAAAACGTATTTTTACAATAATATAAACTACTTTTAAAATGCTTTGTTTAAAAGTATTCAGGTCATAGTAAATTCTAAATCAAAGGTTCTTAGTCTTCTCATACAACCTATCAAACAGATTATAAAATAAGCTGAGTGCGAGTGCTTCCTTACTCAATTATAAGTCCACTGCCTTTGTACCGGTTTGCAATCCGACTTTTCGCCAGTATGTCCGTCAGTTCGTCCGAAAAAAGGAACCCGCGATAACTAAAAAGTTCTAGAGATCTTTCCATGAAACTTGGTATACATGTAGGCGAAAAAGTGGAAATTATGCTTGACCTTTAGTTTATAAAACAGGTCAAGGTCTTATGACGATACTAAAATTAGTCAGAATTTAATACTTCAATAACTAAAGATGATCTTCTTGCGAAACTATGTATACATTTAAACAGCTATGTGAAAATGATGCGAGACGTTTTATTTTTCGCTGTAGGTCAAAGTCCAGGTGACTGTTCGGTGTTCACATAGCTTTCAAAAAATCGAAAATACATTAGATCTTTTCGCGAAACTTGTTATACATTTCAATCGCAATATTATAGTTAAGTACAACCTTTCATTTTCACTAGAGGTCCATAATCAGGTTATTTGCTAATAATAAAGAAAAATTGAAAACTAATAAAAATAACTGATAAAGTAAAACAGATACGTAATGAAACTTGGTATAAAGACAAAGATGATTACAGCATTATGTACGTCAGCTCATATAATACCACCGGTCAAAGCTATATCAAGTCAGTTACTTGGAATATACATTATCTTTCTTGCACAAAATATTGATAGAGTTTTCAACGTTATTACGTGCAATACATTTTTCTAGTCATATTCACTGTCGTGTAACAGCTGCCCTGTACCAAATGCTGTGTGAAAAAAAGCCAATTAGGTCATTTATTTCTATCAATTACAGTGTCTAATTACAGTTGGCCTTAAAGGAAACATTCAATCACTGAATCAACAATTCTTTTCATCATATGATCCAAGTATAACTGTCTAGACCGAACATAATTGGAAACAATAAAACACATACTTTTTTCCTTTCATATTTGGTCGCCATCTTGAGAACTGCCACATGTCACTTAACATTTGGTACACAGCAGCTGTTACACGACAGTTATTCAATTGGTAGATCCTCTGGTCTTGGTGTGGACGTTTTTATTCATGAACAATTTTACTTAAAAACAGCTTGGATTTACTAAC
This sequence comes from Corbicula japonica, assembly GCA_038501625.1. Classification (NCBI taxonomy): domain Eukaryota; kingdom Metazoa; phylum Mollusca; class Bivalvia; order Venerida; family Cyrenidae; genus Corbicula; species Corbicula japonica. Next base: position 33,218 of record JAZAYU010000893.1, on the reverse strand, counting down.
AAAACACCATTCAAAGCGTTCCTGACAAAATGAAAATATGTTAATGTGAATTTAAGCATAAAAAGTGGATATTTTTGTTCAGTATATTTCCCATAAGATTCTGTTTGAATCGTTTTGTTCAAATTTTGTAACCGGTCCAAATACAGATCGACCAGACTAGTGGGGAAATGTGGCAGGTGGGAGGGCCATGTTGGAAGGCATTGTAGACACCTGTAACATTCAAGTTTTTAATTAAAAAAACTCAAATTGTTTCTTAATTTTTCTTCCGATTTTATGATATTCATAATAAATATGGCCGATGGCTGATTTTATAACACTAAGATAGAATTATTATATCAGACAATGTCCGCATATTTTAATATCGGTTGGTGAATAAGATTGAGACCTAAAGTATGTCAATAATCCATCGGATTTAAATACTAATACAATCGCTACTAGTACCATTTAATATTATATTATAATCATTCTTAAAAATAATAATTTTATTATGATCTTAAATGTAAGACTTTGACTTTTGGACTTACCTCGAACTATCATGGAGTGATATTGGGGCAAAAATTATAAATTGCATTCTTTCAATGACATAGTTCTTGTTGTTGTTCCTATTATAGTTATTTGCTAACCGAACTTGCATGATGACAGTTTTAAAGAGCATTCTAAGACGGAGATCATGCCTGATGGACACTGCTACATGCGTGTTACTTATGCAATTATTCTTTGAAATAAATATCCCGTTCTACTTAGATAATTACTACTTAAAACTAACGTCATAATACATTTCACTATGAAAGCAAAAAACATAGACAAGCTATTTATAGTTTTCTTGAAATTTGAAAATATACCAATATGATAATCAATCATGACGAATAGTGTCATGTAGGATTATGCAGTAAGCAAGATAAAAGTATGCATTGTACGATTTGATATTATGACAACAGGTGGCGCTTTGTTCACGAGGTCGGGCGTTTCCGTATCTGAATAATTAACATTCGTTGATATTTACGGAAATACCCGACAACATGTAGGACCAGGAACGCCAAAGTTACTTCCCCTTATTTAAAGTTCGCCAACATCAGACTTCACGATACAAGTAAATCAGAGCTAAAGTAATTTGCTAAATTCAGTTTGTAAAGTTATGAAATGGAGGAATCGTCTGGACTTACTCAAATTAAGCTAGCAGTTAGAGACAGGATTTCACAAATTGCAAACAATGTGTCAAACTATCGCGTTGAACGTGTGGAGTATGAACTTGAGTCGGTAATGCCACTAATGGCTGTTCTGACACAATTGTCTTATCATGTTAATGTGTCCGAAGTTCTGGACCAAGTAAAACGTGCGTATGATTTAATTATGAGCGAAAACACGCTAAGTCCTGATAACTCATCTGCCTCACATGAAATTTGTGGAACCCCCGAATTGGTGTACAGGTATCGGGACATTACGGACCATGATCATTACGGACCAGACATAACGGACCAGATTTTGGGACATGACGGACCACCAAAAAAGACATAACGGACCAGATTTATAGACATTACGGACCATCTAAAAGACATAACGGACCATCTAAAAGACATAACGGACCAGATATATACATATTACGGACCATCTTTAGAATGATAAAGAATATATCGCGGCGCCTTACAATTTCGACGTTCTTATAATTTCGACGCTTGTTTGTTTATTATGCAAATCAAGCAATCTCGCGAGATTTCCCGTTTGTTTTGGTTCACGGATGTAAACAAAAAGGCGGAGACGCACATTTTGCGTTCGTCAACTCAAAATGGAAATAAGAAAAGTAATTATAATATTTTAATAATCAAACTTACTATTTTCATTGTAGTTCACTACTCCCAAAAATCATCTTATTTCAAAATCCAATAAAATCTTATCTTGTTCACAATATCCCCAAAATACTATGTCTCCTTCTGCAACAACATTCAAAACATTGTGTGATGACGTCATATGTCAAAATTTATGTACAGGGTGTCGCCAAAAGTATTTGTGCCTACAGATGTGTCTTAGTCTAATTCAATAATAGACTCTCACACAGTGTTCAACACTATTATAAAAAGTATTACTTTAACCTTTCAGGTCCATTCCGCTTCTCGTGGAAGTTACAGGTTGTATTCACCTGATGATATGGCAGATGCGTACAGCATGGTTATAGACCAGAAGCTGCCCGTGGAGAGGGTGGCCAAGAAGTTTGGCATTCCCAGTACATCACTGAAGGATAGAGTGAGGGGAAGAATCAGTGTTGACACTGTCAGATCGGGTCCTCAGACGTCATTCACCCAAGAACAGGAAGCCTTCCTCAGTCAGCACCTTCTCACAATGGCTGAGATGGGATTTGGCTATTCGAGACAGGAGACAATTAATCTTGCTAGTGATAATGCTGTTCATCTTGGTTTGAGGGAAAAGGGTAAACCTTTCAGTCTGACATGGCTTTACAGTTTTTTGGAAAGATGGCCAGAGCGGAAAGTGAAACAGCCCCGGAGCCTGGAAATAGCCCGTGCCAAGTCAGCCACTCGACCAACCGTTGACAGGTACTTTGACGAATTGAATTCAATTCTAAACAAGTACAGTCTTAAGGACAAACCAGGGCACATTCATAATGTTGATGAAAAGGGACTTAATCTGAGCACAAGCCTCCGAAAATCATAGCTGGTGCTCACTATAAGGCCCAGGCTGTCACAGCTGGAAGATCAAAGACAGTGACGGTTATTGGAGGTGGGAATGCTGTTGGTCACCAGGTTCCTCCATTTTTTATATTCCCTGGCATCAGGATGCAACCAGCACTGTTAGATGGCGCCACATCTGGTGCATCAGGAACCGTCTCCGAGTCAGGCTGGTCGAATACCGATATCTTTTCCACTTACATGAAAGATCACTTGGCACCATTACTTCCATCACGTGACTCAGGTAACCATGTGCTTGTATTGTATGATGGACACAAAAGCCATGTTTCCCTGGCACTCATTCAGTGGGCACGGGAAAACAATATTATACTGTTCGTCCTGCCCCCGCACTGCAGCCACCTTCTGCAGCCCCTGGACGTGACCTGCTATGACCCTTTTGAAAACGCCTGGAATGCTGCTTACCACATGCATCTACGAGAGTCAGGTGGTAATGTTGTAACCCGTTACGACGTTTGCAAAATTGCATGCCGGGTTTATATGGCTACTCTTACTCCCTCAAACATCCAATCCGCCTTCAGACGTTGTGGTATTCACCCGTTCAATCCAGATGTCATCTCGGAAAGTTCAATAGCTCCATCCTTGGCATTTCCAAAACAAGCTCAAGTACAGACGAGCACAGTCGAGGCTGCAGATACTACTCTTTCTGCTAGGTCATTTTTAGAGAAACGAGGCAGTAGTGTGCTTCAGAATGTTGGTACAGCCAAGGTAAGAAAAACCTTGAGTAAGGTAGTGGGAGGTCGTGCTGTAACTGAAGATGTCATCTTTGACAAAATCAAGGAGCCTAAATCTAAAGCCCCTATCATCGGGAAATCACTAAAGGGTAAAACAAAACGCAAAACCCAAACTAGACCCACACTTGCATCCCAGCCACAGCCTAGCACATCTGGAGTTAGTGTAACTTTCCCAGCGGTCTCAGCATTATCTGACACGGATGATTCTGATAATGAACACGATGCTGTATGTTGTGTGTGTGGCCGATTCAGCCCAGCTGAACTGAAATACTGCATCAACCTTACGATTGTAAAGTGGGCATGTTGTGAGAGGTGTGATCAATGGGTACATCTCCGCTTCTGCTCCCCAGTTGCAGTTTTGAGAAGAGGAGACTCCTTCCTGTGCCCCAAATGCACAGAGAGTGAGGAGTAAGTGACTGTACAGTGACATAAATAGTTGTTTTTATAATAAAACTAAAAAACAAAACAAAATAACTAGTTGCAAACAAATAGTTACAGTGTATTTTGAGAGTTTCACAGTTGTTAAATGTTACTGGTTATGATTTTCTAACACAACCTGTAGATATCATGTGACCGTCGAAAACAATGACGTCATTATGTGGGAATACAAAAATGGATGCCTCCATCTTGTTGAACATGTAAAGGTAAACTTTATTAGTTTTATTTAATTTATTGAAAAATAAAGCAAGAAATGGATGTTGTAACATGGTGTGTACTGATATTATTATTTATTTTACAATTCCCTCTAATAATTTCATTTGCCGATTGTACCGTCGAAAAAGGAAGAAGCCGGGATAAAATGTATTTCTAAAAACATCATGTATAGAATTGTAGACAGTACAGACCATCTTCAGATTAATATGAATTGTGAAAACATAACGGACCATTTAAAGATTCATGTAACGAAAGACTTTTCTTATATAAAGATTAATTTTGTTTAAATTGATTTTTAGGTTTCGAGTAGTTTATATCACAATCAATTTATGAAACATTTTTTGTAATTTATTAACACCAGTATAACTTACCACACATCGTTTTTGGCGAATACGCTTGTTATAATTTGCTAATTTTGATAGCACACCTGTCAAATTTCTCTCAAATAACTGTGAAAAATTCCCGTGGAATTCAATATAGAACAATAGCTGACGGTCAATTATGTGATCACCCCTGTGAAATTCCATAAGGTGTTAGTAACCCAAGTACACATTTGCTTTACACAGGAATTAATATAATGGATGAAAGAAACAATTAGAAATAGTTTCTTATTTATTTAGCACATTTATGAACAAGCACATCAACCATAAAGCACATTAATCTCACTATAAAACATTTAACTAAACAAAAAAATAAACAATTCATACCACACACAAATAGTTGAATTTTAACGAGGCACACATTTACAAATACAAACAAGCACAACATCAACTATATATACCACACAATAAAATATTAAACAGCACATAGTACATAAATGACTGATTACAGTGTTTATAGCATGTTTCAAGCAAACTATTGTAAAAAGGTAAAAACAAACAAATAATACAATCACAAAGACACAAGCACGTTTATCAACCACACAATAAAACATTAAACAATAAACAAGAAATAACAATAACATTATCATTTAAATATTCTATGTATTCATCAACATACTAAAAATTTACGCTGGTGCTTACAGTCTGGCACATGCCTCAGTTAAGTGTTCAGTGTATTCATCAACATACAAATAATTTAAACAGGTGCATACAATCTGGCACAAGCCTTCAACAGGCTACTAGCTGATCGCTTCTTTTGTGTGAAAACCCTGCATGATTGGCATTAATTTTGAGTAATTTTGCAAACTGTTGTCAAAACCTTGTAGGCCTAATTTTGATTGCAAAAAAAATGCATTTCATATTTATTAACCAGTTGTTATTATGACCCTTAAATTATCGCCAATACAGTAGCGAAAAAATAACTACCGACAGGCTTTAATTGGCATTTAAGTTCTTACTATAATTTATATTCCATCTATAGATGGTCCGTAATATGTATATATCTGGTCCGTTATGTCTTATAGATGGTCCATTATGTCTTTTAGATGGTCCGTTATGTCTATAAATCTGAACCGTAATGTCTATAAATCTGGTCCGTAATGTCCTAAAATCTGGTCCGTTATGTCTGGTCCGTAATGGTCATGGTCCGTAATGTCCCTAATTTGGTGTACACATCAATGAAAGGTAGACCGTACTCAATATACCCGAGGAAACGCTATTGTACTTTACTGAGAACGGATTCTCAATTAAAAATATGGCAGCCATGTTATCAGTTAGTGAAAGAACAATAAAGAATAGAATGTCTGATTATGGCATGTCAATCAAGGAAACCTACTGTTCATTAAGTGACGAAGAACTTGAACCAATTATCTGTGCTAAAATAGCAGAATTACCAACTATTGGATACAAGACTATGATGGGTCACCTCAGATCAGACAGCATTAGGATAACACACAGGAGACTCAGGAAACTCATGCAAACAGTTGATCCACTTGGTGTGTTACTCTGTAACATATTTTGCAAGACCTACAGAATACGCAGAAGAACATACTCTGTTCGGGCACCTATGGCTCTTTGGCACATTGATACAAACCACAAACTTATAAGGTAAGTATTTTACAAATTACCACTCAATCAATTTAACAAATTTTTTTTTTCTAATATAAGGCTATTGACTTATTACAGGGAACCCTTTTTTACCCTGAATATTTGTTAGGAATGCCATTAGTTGCTTAAAAGTAACTAGTCTCTAGAGTTTTGTTGTGGTATATTGAAGCCAAAATTGTCACAGGCACCATGAGTTTTTTTTAATTAATTTGAGAAAAAAAAAACAACACAAAAAAGTTGTTGACCTTGCTGGTGTCCAAATTGGCTTACCCTGCATAAAAGATTAAAAGCATAATGCATTAGACTACTTGGCTTTGGGTGTTTTATAATAGTATTTGGCAATTTATCAATAAATTAATGAAGTTTGGGCAGACGTCTGATTTTAAATTGAGACTAAACTGTTTTTAAACATTTCACAGCTAGCCCTTCAAAAACAGGGTAATCTGAATAAGTCACTTGTAATGAATTATTATTAATACATGTACTAATGATAGTCTGTAATTTAAGGTAAGACCTGTGTAATAGGCACTATTAAGAATCCAACATCTGATTATATTTTCATCAACTGCTTCATACCACTGACTTGTATGCAAAATTTTAATGATTTTCACCGTGTAGTTTTTCAGATTTTTAGCTTTTTTTATTTAAAAAAGTGAGAAAAAACGTGAAAGTATCCAATTTCTTTAATCGGTGACAAAATTTTTTGTTATTGATAAATTCAACCCTAATTTTTTTACAGTTTATCCAAAATATGTTATATTTTACTAAACCAATTTAAGATGTAATATATAAATACAGAATTTGTCTTAAAATGACATTTTTTGACCAAATAAATTTAAAAAATGCATTTTTTTATATTTCACGAGACTAAATTAATGAAAATTCTGCAAAATCCTGATTGGTGCAATATATCAAACTTTACCATTTTTAAACTATATACCTTAAACAACATTTAAACAAAATTTCAGAGAAGTTTACCGTCCAGTTTTAGAAATTTTCAAATTGATGACTTGAATAAACACTATTCTGATAGCGAAAACCCCTTTAATCTTGATTATTTTGCTTATTTTAGTTTAAATCATGAAAATTTTATATTTAATGACAGAATTACACAGGAAAAAAAGAAATATGCCAATTATTTAAGCTCTAGGCTTACAAAAAAAATTAGCTTCCAGTGGGATTTGAACCCTGGTCCTCTTGCTTGATAGAAATCTATTCTAATTTAATACTATAGTTACTTCCCTTGGATACTCTTCTGGATATAGACCTTTCCGATAAGTGTTGTTATCTCCCTTTGCTGATAATCAGGTCGCGGTTAATTCTACTTCCGGTGAGCAAATATGATCACCCGATTTACCGAAAGCGCCATTTTTCTTAGTTATGACCATTTATTTTTATTGGATGTGATAATATAATTAACGATTATTCGAATGTTGCTGATTTAATACAGAAATGTTTATTCAATTGGACAACAAAAATGTATTTTTCATATAGCTCGCTCATATACTAAGCAAGCGAATATCTGAAAGCTGGCCGCCGAAAGCTAGTTAGAATAACCGAATGCGCTGTTGTATGTGCAGTTTTCTTAGTTACGACGATAAGTTTTTATAAGTCCATGCTTGTGATAATATAATGAATGATCATTTTAATGTTGCAGATTTAATACAAACTATTCTTTTAGATTGACAACAAGATCGAATTTAACCATACACTTATTTTGGTTAAGAAATGTTATCATTTGAACACCGATTATTTTATGTATATCAACTTAACGAATAAGGTTACTGTTGTTGTTGTTGTTACTTCCCAGTTTTATGTCCCTCCCGCCTCTGAACGAGGACATTATGGTGTGGACATACCAGCTTCCCATGGTGGAGGAAGACTCCAGGTGCCCCTCCGGGCAATTTTCAGGCTCGAGCGGGCACCTGGGTAGAACCACCGACGTTCCGCAAGCTAGCTGGTTAGCTTCCTCACATGAAAGATCTTGACCCTGGTAGGTCTCGAACTCACAGCGGTGAAGGGCAAGTGATTGTCAGTCGGAAACCTTAACCACTCGGCCACGGACGCCCCCACGAATAAGGTTACTGGCTATTATCGCACCTTATATACAAATTGCCAACAAGTTTGAATATACATAAGCTGATGATGATATTCACTTACATTTTTAAATTAGTACAAATTTGCTGTCATAATTAGTAATGTAATGTCAAAACTAATGTTTCATTTACGGTTTACATATTCTTGAATAAGGCTTCTGATGTAACAAACACCTAGTATGAAAGGAAACGGTTCACTTCTTATTTTACTTATTATATATAAAATGATAAATTTCCATTGAATCATTAGTTAGCAACATGACATCAAACAACAGGTTAGCGATATTCGACGATAATTACTTATGCCGTTGCCCACGAGTAAAACAAAAACATTGCAACGCGTACATTTTCTTTTTTCATTTCTGAATCCCCGACGGAAGAAAAAGTCCGCTTTTAACATTCATAACTACAGATCTCTTAAATATGAATAATAGTAAATAATAAAAAAGCATGATTTTCAAAAAGTGCATGCAAATCGTGAGCGAAAATTATGTTTGTGAATTATTTGTCTATTGAAAATTCGCAGATTTCGTTTTTCATTATTGATATGAATTTACATATAATTGAAGTGTACATGCTTGTATCTCTTCACTAGCGTGCGAAAATAAGATATGATTAATCGGTATGAGGTAGAACATAACACGCTTCGATCAGTTAGACGGTTCGGTCGTCATTTTCATTGTTGACTCTAAATAAAATTAACTAATAAAAAAGATTGAATTAAATTAAAAGTTAGCGATGCGGTTGACACTGTTGCAAACACTTCAGTGGGATGAGAACTGCGATTTGCAATTGTTGTTGAGCAACTCTAATTGTTGTGAATTTGAATTAACATCTCTCTTTGCCGGACGCTCGTTTTCAAAGAACTTTTCGGTATTTTTAGACTTTTTTTTATTTGAGAAGGGAATGTCATGAATCGAGTTAGTTTTTTAATGTACGACCTCAGCGCATTACCAATATATTAGGTATGTGTTACCTTTCATAATCAGTTGCCATAAAATAAAATTTTGTTGTTCGTCAATCGTCAATGATCATAATTAAAAAATCTAGTTTTCTTGTTAAGATAATTAGCGATCTAACAAAAACGATTTTGGTAAATGAAATTCTGATCAAGGTGGATATGTGCAAAAGCAGCTAACATTTCAAAATTAGTAAACAGTTAAGACAGTTATTGGGAAAAAAAACAACCTTAATTATATTTTGAAATCTGTTTGCTAGAACATTCGGGTTAAAAAAAAAACAAAGACTTGTGATTTTCCATTTTATTATAATCGTTCGGTTTTTTGAAAGCATAGTATCAGTAAAGAAAAATCCGAAATCTGAGAAGAACAAACAAACATAGATCATCTCTTTTTTATTTTAAGAACTTTTTGCTCGCTTTCTCTATATATTCCTTTGTTCGTTTTACTCTCCGACCGGAAGTTAACTATCTCACTCCACGCTAAAGAGCGCAAAGGAACGGTAATTTGCCAAGGGAGATAACAACCCTTATCGGAAAGGACTATAGGTATTCATTACACAGGTCTTACCTTAAAAAGAATCTGCAGTTTTAATCTGTGTTGAATTTTTATTATAATTAAATTTATTGGGCTGTGGCTGCTTAAGGAATAGCATGAGTATTTGATAAAATCATATTTATTTACAGGTGGAGATTTGTTTTCCATGGTGGGATTGATGGGTATTCACAGCTTCCAGTATACCTGAAGGTAGCCTCAGATAATAAGTCATCCACTGCTTTCAAATCATTTTCATCTGGTGTTCAGCAATATGGTGTTCCAGAACGTGTGAGAACAGACAAGGGTTTAGAGAACCTTAAAATTGCTGAATTCATGCTTGCCACACACGGGCCAAACTCCAGAAGTCACATAACTGGGAGGAGTGTGCATAATCAAAGGTTTGTGTTTCAAAATATTAACAATTGTAGTAATTATTTGTAAAATAAAAGACTATGCACAGTGATGTTTATCATGTTAAGCATTAAATCTTTTCCGTTGTTCATCAAAGCAGCTAACCTTGAGATTTTTTAGTCTACATACTATGGATATTACTTACATGAAAGGTACAAATTGTAAAAAGAAATAGACTAAATTTAATTTTGGGAATAAAATCAGTAAGTAACAGTACTGTGCAGCTGACATTCAAATCTACGACCTCTCACTTTTATTGTCAAAATGTTAACGACTGCATGAAGTCTAAATTAAAAACATGTCATAAGGTTTGTAACGGGGTACAATTCTGGGTTAGCCTAAAAAAATCTATTTTTTATTAGGAAGAAGCTAATATTGTCTATCTTTCTTCTCAATATTGTTTATTTTTTGGTTTCTAGTCAACACATACATTGGTCAACTTGTAACCTTTTATGTCAACTTGTAACAAGTCAACTTGAATGAAGGGTGCATTGTTATAATGTAAGGGAGGAAGTTTAAATCTAAGTCATAAAAGTTGTTGTCATGTGATTCTTCATTATGAAATAAAGACTTGGTCAGCTCGTACCGTTGTCAAATTCTACCGTATGGATTAAAAAAGTGTTTTCTTTTGTTTTCGCATGAAATATCATATGTTTAGTTATGTATCTGATGTATGAAACGTTATGTACCTTATATTTAGTTGAACACATTTCTCTAAGTTTATCCACTGCTTACAAAAAAGATTGAATAAATCCTGAGTTTACTCCTATCTCAATTATTTCTTACCCATTGTATTACTTCCCAACATATATTCAAATATCTTTTTTTATACAAATAGTAGTAAATATTTGCATAAAAATACTTTTCATTGAAATTTTATAATAGAACTGGGTAACAGTTGACAAGGGGAGATATAAGTACCAGATTTTAGGTAAGAGTTGACCAAAGAGGGTACAAATTACTTAGGTACAAGTTAACCGGTTTTGTATTTTTAAATCGATGTGTACAGTAGATATTATACAGTTATAGACTTATGTTGAGGTCAATATATAGTTTTTTCTTATAGACAAAAGTGATATTGACCGAGGACAGCATCTGCTGTTACATGTATGATTTCTTTTCAACAACTTCAATAAACTTAATACTGTAGGAATGTTTGACCATTTTCTAATATTTATTACAGAATAGAACGATTTTGGCGAGAGCTCTGGCAAGGATGTTCCTGTACCTACTACAACTTGTTTAGAAACATGGAACTTGATGGTATTTTGGATGTTGACAATGAGATCCATATACTGACCCTTCACCTAGTGTATCTTGAAAGAATTCAGAGCTCAGTTGATTGTTTTGTTAACGCAGTTTCTCGTCGGCCACTTCGAACTGAAAGCAACAAAACACCTCTCCAGTTATGGGTAATGGGCCAGATTCTTGATCCCAGATCACACCTGTCAGATGAGGTAAATATTTAAATCAGACTTTTTTGCTTTATTAAGTATTAAGCTTTCCATTGAATCATAAATCGGTCTTATATTGTAGGCCAGAGAGAAAAAAAATCATTCAATAATTTTCTAACGTAATTGGGCAAGTTGGAAAGTTGTTCTCTTTCCTTTTTATACGCCCGTTTGAAAAACAGGACGTATTATGGGAACACCTGCGGTGGGCGGGCGGGTTGGCGGGCGGGCAGGCGGGCGGGCGGGCGGCGTCCACATGGTTTCCGCTCTCTAAGTCAATGAGTTTTCATTCGATCTTTATCAAACTTGGTGAATATGTTGGTGGGCATAATATCTCGACCAAGTTCTATAACCAGCCAAATCCCCCAGGCACTCCTGAATTATGGCCCTTGAATTGTCCAAAATTACTGTTTCCGCTCTCTAAGTCAAAGAGTTTTCATCCGGTCTTTATCGAACTTGGTGAATATGTTGGTGGGCATAATATCTCGACCAAGTTCTATAACCAGCCGAATCCCCCCAGGCACTCCTGAATTATGGCCCTTGAATTGTCCAAAATAAAGGTATACGCTCTCTAAGTCAAAGAGTTTTCATCCGGTCTTTATCAAACTTGGTAAATATGTTGGTGGGCATAATATCTCGACCAAGTTCTATAACCAGCCTAATCCCCCCAGGCACTCCTGAATTATGGCCCTTGAATTGTCCAAAATTACTGTTTCCGCTCTCTAAGTCAAAGAGTTTTCATCTGGTCTTTATCAAACTTGGTGAATATGTTGGTGGACATAATATCTCGACCAAGTTCTATAACAAGCCAAATCCCCCCATGCACTCCTGAATTATGGCCCTTGACTTTTCCAAAATAAGGGTTTACGCTCTCTAAGTCAATGAGTTTTCATCTGGTCTTTATCAAACTTGGTAAATATGTTGGTGGGCATAATATCTCGACCAAGTTCTATAACCAGCCAAATCCCCCCAGGCACCCCTGAATTATGGCCCTTGAATTGTCCAAATTACTGTTTCCGCTCTCTAAGTCAAAGAGTTTTCATCCTGTCTTTATCAAACTTGATGAATATGTTGGTGGCCATAATATCTCGACCAAGTTCTATAACCAGCCAAATCCCCCTAGGCACTCCTGAATTATGGCCCTTGAATTGTCCAAAATAAAGGTTTACGCTCTCTAAGTCAAAGAGTTTTCATCTGGTCTTTATCAAACTTGATGAATATGTTGGTGGGCATAATATCTCGACCAATTTCTATAACCAGCCAAACCCCCAGGCACTCCTGAATTATGGCCCTTGAGTTGTCCAAAATTACTGTTTCCGCTCTCTAAGTCAAAGAGTTTTCATCCGGTCTTTATCAAACTTGGTGAATATGTTGGTGGACATAATATCTCGACCAAGTTCTATAACCAGCCAAATCCCCCATGCACTCCTGAATTATGGCCCTTGAATTGTCCAAAAACTGAATTATCGGTATCTGCTCTCCAAGTCGAATAATTTTCATCGGATCGTTACGCAACTTTGATGATCAGCATCTTGATGGGCGTATTTTGTGTCAGTTTGGCACTCTTGTTTTATTTCTGAAAATTCCAGACATTTGACAAATTGTATTATTCTGGGTTTTTTACATGCGCGTCAAACACGGTATGAAGTATCTTTTATAGTCAATTCTCCAATGTCTGTCCATTGGTCTGTGTTATGGTGGTTTGTTGATTTTAAATGTTCATCAACAATGTCCTTACCTACAATACATTGGATGAAATATGTGACGCCAAGAATGAACTTATAAATTGACCTTTTGAAGTTTAAATCAAGGTAGAAACGTTTGAATCATGGTTCAAGCTATAAAAAATAATGAAGAAAATCAATGTCTGCCTAAAATAAAACTTAAATCAGGCATACCTTTTCTGTTTCCCACGTAATGGTTAATGATTCATGTTAATTAAGCTGTGGTGTGACTGCTTTGATACTTTAAAGGCACAATGTGGCCATATTTCGTACTTCCTATTTCGAAATATTTCCTTCTTCACTGAAATATGTTTATCAAGAAACTACTCTTAGCTAAATATCAGCTGTAATTTACATTATCTAACCCAATATTGAGATGTTCAAAGTTACATAAAATGTACTTTTTAAGAGACTAATGTAAACAAACTCAACCTATGTTAATGTTTTTCGGCACTTAATTTGACATGGTCTTAAGAGACCGAATAGGTAAAAGTTGTGTTAAGTACCACAATGACAATATTAAATAATACTTTATCAGTTGGTTGTGTTAGATTCTGGATTTTCGATAACACATATATGGCCACATTGTGCCTTTAATATGCTAAAACACCTTTTGGTTTCATGTTTGTTTACCTTTTTATCTTCTAGGAGATAGAGACCTATGGGATTGATTACTGTTCCCCTGAACTGTTATTCAACGATGATCAAGAGAGCTTAGTTGTACCAGAACTTGAGAATATTCCAGATTGTATCAGTGCAGAGGTCAATGCTATACTTCATCAGCCAGTTGAAAGCCCATACGAAGTGCAGCAGTATCTACAAATTTGCCAGCTGATTCAAGCAACTAGTTCTTAACTTATGTGGCTATGCATTTCACAGCACAAACAGAAAAATGTGTTGTTACTGCATTAAGTTATAACATTAGTGTTAGATTATCTTGCAAGCAGCAATTTGACCTTCCTTGTAGCTGAACTACTTACAGATTGTGGAAAATAGATGGCCAAATGTGACAACTGTGCATTAGTGAAATATGTATGTGGGAAATACATGTATAATACTGATTATACGTGCACCATTTGCATGTCAAAATGTGTTAGAGGCAATATTTTTAAATTGAGATGTACACTGAAGTATTAGACAATATAGTACAACTGCATTGTTACTTGATTTTATCTCAATACTGTCATAATTAAAACACGGACCCATATTGAACTTTTATCGGGATTCAATTAAAAGGAAAATATTAGATGTGAAGTTTGACAAGTGGATTAAATCTTTATTAACTTATCAACAGCATATCTCCTGTATGACATTAGAGAATAACATCTCCATTTTAATGTTTTATTATTTAATATTTGCCATGTTTTAATAACTTTTTTAAGATAAGAGGTTGTGTATGTTGTATGCCACCAGGTTCAAACTGTTTGGGGCAAATTGTTTTTGATTTGTGCATTTTTGTCACATACATTTTACCTTATTTAAAAATCTTGACCGTAACCTAGTATCTGGGCTTTGATGTCTCACAAATTGTTATTAATTCCCCCCCCCCGCCCAAAGGAGGCAGTATGGTAACGTGTCTGTTTGTCCCTAGTACAATGTATTTGTCTGGAGCATATCTTTGTTACCCCTAAAGATATTGATTTTTATGTGGTTAGTAGCTTGCAGCCCGGAGAAGTCGGAGAGCGCAAGAAGCGTATATCAACCACTGCCGCTTTCAGTCTTACTTTCCCTTATTTATTTATTAGGTAAACTTTTGTCAGGCGTTTATCTTGGTAACCAATGGAGATGCTGACTTTTTTATGTGGTGAGTAGCATGCAGTCAGGAGAAGTGCAGAATGCAAGAACTATAACTCTATTATTACCATTTCTATATTTATTTCGCTTTTTAATTTTCATGTGAACTTTTTGAGCAGCACATATCATTACAACATCTAGAGATTTTGACTTTATTTTTATGTGGTAAGTAGCTTTAAGACAGGAAAAGTGCAGAGCGCCAAAATCATAACTCTACAACTTAAAATTTCAAAATTACTTCCCCTTATTTTAAAATATTTTTTGTAATGAGTACATATTGGTAGCCAATGGAGATACTGCTTTTTTAAATGTGGAGAATAGCTATCAATCAGGAGAAGTGCAGAGAGCAAGAATCATAACTCTAAGAGTGGGGCAAATTGACACAAGAACATACTCTATGTTTCATGGGGAGTGAGCAAGAACATGATTGTAAAGTTTGACCTAGTGACCCAAAATGCTCAAGTACCCAGTTATTCTAATCCGCAGATATAAATTAAAATTATAAATTGTTTTCTTTTATCTTTTTTCTGGTATAACTTTGTCAGTTGGTTGATTCGTAAGAAAAAGAAAAGATAGCCTTCCATGAATACTCAAGTTAGCGATCTAGGGCCATCATGGCCCTCTTGTTAGAATTACTCTTTTTTACAAACAAGACCTTACAGCAGGGGTGGCCATGTGGGACATGACTCCTGTTACTTTTAATTTTGATACAGACACTGAAGCTATATTGTCAATATCACTTAAAATTTCTCAACGAGCTAGTTCTGGGATTTCCAACCTATGTAAATCTATTATTCAGGCCAGAAAAATCCTTATAAGTCTTACTTTCTGAAGCTTTAGGCCTTGCACAAAAATATTTTACTTGAAGCATTAAATTAGGGTCTCTGAAGTGTTTGTCCTCTATAGGTCTAAATTTGCACTGCTGTCAAGGTATGTCAAGATAAAATGCTTAACCTATAGAAACATATAGAAAATCATAGAAACTTTTTCCCAAACCAGAAGCTCTTTAGATATACAGTGAAACCCCTCTGAACCAAACTCTCACTAAACCGGAGTTCTCTCTAAACTAAGCAGTGTCCTTATCCCAAATATGCATTACCTTATCAAATTTACCTCTCTAAACTGAAAACCTCCAAACTGAACAATTTTAACAGTCTCAATGAGGTTCAATTTACAAGGGTTTCACTGTATTTGTATGTGTAACTATTATGTGGGCTCTACAAAGATTGTGTGACAACCAGCCTACCCACATAGTCACATTTGTCTAAGATTCCTAAAGAAAATTAAACCTGAAGCCAGATTCCTTTTTGTGTTTAATTATCCAACGTTGATGGCAGCAGAATCCAACGTTGATGGCAGCAGAAAAAAAAGAACTATCTAAATTAATATCTACACATAAACATTACAATCTACTAGAAAAAATGCTGTACATTATGGTGTCAAATTTAGACTTCCTTCATTTTTTGACGGATTTATTACTGGCAAAATAGTGTTACTCTTGTTACATTAATAACTAATCTTGAAGACGTTGCAGCTAGCAATACTTAATCACATTTGCTCCCAATAAGTTCATCTGAATAAGTTTATAACATGATACTAAGATTGCTCCCTGTTAGACTCCCAAATGGACCCACATAGGTTTGGAACACAATAATTTTAGTAAAATTGAACTCTCCCCATTGCAATCGTGACCTATGGGCTGTGGACTTTGATCAAGTGGCGACACATTGTCCCAATGTGCTAATCAGGAAAGACTTATCTGTAACAAAATTTAGGTTTGGACACCTATTTTACCTGTCCCAATTATTATCTATACTGGGATAAGAACTAGTAAATAGCTTGCAACACATTGGTTCAGTGTTGTAATTTTATGGTTGGTTAAAAAGAAAATTCCATCATAGGAAACAAAGTTATTGACAGAACACAAAAAGAAGCCATATAACAGATGCCCCTCTCTGATATACTTTGACCTTTGCACTAAAGACCCAGAAATTGTGTGCAATGCATTGTCTAGGTGTGGTGATAATCTGTGGCAAGTTATTTGAAAATAAAATTTACTGTAACAAAGTCAAGGAAGATGCACAAAAATGGGACAGAGAGACATATCAACCAATATACACAGATAACTAATGGTTCCAAAATATACATTTATAGAGCATTAACTAGACTTAAGAGTGACACATTACCACCCCCACCAGCAATGCTGGACCCAGGAAAAAGCACATGCCTTTAGATTGTCGGATTCATTTTTTTTAATGTTGCTGCACAAGTTAAAGCTGATTTTCTACATTATTTTTGTGCATAGGGCCATTACTTGCACAGCACAGTGACCTATAACTACACTTTATTTGAACCTGAAGAAAAGGTCGCAGTTAGAAGTTGTTTTTGGACACAAAGACCTATGTCTCCCCCCATGGAAAGTCCTTAAACTGAGACCTTGAGTTGTGATCGGCTTATCATGCTTAATATTTGTACCAAGTTGTATCGAAATCCCTCATGGTATTAAACGCTACAAAGCGGACATGAAAAACAGTAAGAATTTGTCTGACCTTATACTGTGACCTTGACCTGGAAATGACATGGGTCAAACTTGTGCTCTGCACATTGTCTCATTATGCTAAACATTTGTGCCAAGTTATTTTAAAATCCCTTCAGCTGT
This sequence comes from Corbicula japonica, assembly GCA_038501625.1. Lineage (NCBI taxonomy): Eukaryota > Metazoa > Mollusca > Bivalvia > Venerida > Cyrenidae > Corbicula > Corbicula japonica. Next base: position 15,515 of record JAZAYU010000893.1, on the reverse strand, counting down.
TCAAGAGATGCAGAGCGGACACAGAAACACAGAGAATTTGTTTGATCTTAAACTGTGACCTTGACCTTACCTAGGTCAAATCAGAAATATGCACATCTCACAGAGTTAAACATTTGTGCAGAGACATAAAATCATTATGTGAATAAATTTTCAAATTAAAAAATAATAAAAGACAAAGTCGCGATAAGGTTTAACATTTGTTACCATTTTTTCATCAAAATATTTTTGTTTGCAATGAAATTAGGTAGACGAAAAAAACATACACAGACCAACATTTAATTACATAAAAATCATAATGTTTATTTTATCAAAATACAATTGCTCAAATTTATATCAGCCATATTGCTCTGATTTTTTCTGAAGAGATTCGTCAACAATGTAGATGTGCTAATACAACCAAACAGAATGATCTAAAACATAGCAAAAGGAAAGTGCAGTAAAAATTAAATTCCTAAAAATCTATAACTGGACAGACACAACTGCAAATACATCACAAACCAATGAAGCCTTTTTCACAAATTAGAGAACATTCGAATGATAATAGGATGTCTTTTTATCTGATAATTGAAGCACATAAATAGTTAAAACAACAATTTTGGAAAATAGCTCTTTTTACCATTGTTCTGTCTTGGTTAAAAAATTATTCAAACTTCTAAGTGCCTTTTCATTTTTGAAAGATATATAAAGTGTATACAATTTAACAGTTTTTATTAAAGAATTTAAGCCTACAAATATTGCCACTTTTTTCAAATTGGTTAAAAACAAGTACTTTTTAAGGAAATGCCACTTTTTATGGTCGTGTTTAAATGCCAAATATTGAATACATGCATGTTTATGTATTTCCAAATTATTCATATACTCATTATTCATGGCTAACTAAACTTAAATTGGACTCTTACCATTGCTAGCTCAAGATTTAGCATGAGGAATTATGGCCTAGTTGTTTAAAACTAAATCATTGTTTAACTAACAGTTTTTAACTTTCTCTGTGTGAAAAATTTGATTCAGACAGACATGTTGTGTTAATTTTAAATCAATTAGGAAGGTACTTGTAGAAGGTAATATGTGCAAAAAAAGATAACTAGAAAATATACTTGATTGTAGAAGTAAAGTTGCTAGAAATTTAACAAAAATTAGAGTTAACAACTATTCAAGTTTTGAAAAACCAGACAATTACTTGATAAATTTTGAACCTTAACATTTGGTAGTGTCAGTAACCAATAGAATTTACAGTTGATAGATTTTCATTGTTTCTCATACTAAAATGATAAGTGTTCTCTTAGCTATTAGTATTTTTGCAATGTAAAATTCAGCCAAAAATTATTACTGCTACAAAAGGACTGACATTACACAAAAAATAAAAAAAGTCAACAGACAGCAAAAATCAATGTTCACTAATTTACTACTATTTTAGACACTTCTGAATTTTTCATTTTAAGGTATTGTAATGCAATATTCTTTAAAGTATTGTCAAAATGTACAATGTACACCGAACAATACACATTTTTGAGCAAGTGACACTTCTAGAAGCATCAATGATTTGTTTTAGCTGAGAACGAATTCAATTCTAAATCCGTAACTTCTAATGATAATGTTCACATGAATTAAACAATTCCAAATCCATAACTTTCAATGATAATGTTCGCATGAATTAAACAATTCCAAATCCATAACTTCCAATGATAATGTTCACATGAATTAAACAATTCCAAATCCATAACTTCCTATGATAATGTTCAGAAGCAAATCCTCCATTTTGTTGTAATCCACCAGTTCTTTAACATTTGAAAAAGTAATAGCTGGAATACAAGTATTCACAGTAGACAGATCTGTACTCTGGTGGTTAAAATTTATCAATCCAGTCATCTGAGATGGCAAATGTCTACATCCAATGAATGCTTGCAGGATGTGACCCATATCCAAAGTAACAGTTCCTTCTGTGCACCTTTCAGGATCTATGGATATGGATGTCACCCGACCACCTTAAACAATCAGAAATCATCGTTAAACACATTTTTAAGCAATAAACTAAGTTAAGAGTCACTTTTGAAATTCAAACAACTCTGACATTCTGTTAAATTAAAAAAAATTCAAGTTTAGTCTTGTACTAGGTTGATCAGGACTGTTTCATCAAAGAAAACAAACCGCGAAAATAATGTAATTAATTGAAAAGGGCTACGCGAACTAATGGCTGAACCTACATGTATGCATGTCTGTTTTGCTAAAGCTGGGACCAAACTGTTGACGCCTTATGGTCTATGATACCCAGAGGGCATGTCAATTAAATAGTTTGTATATTAGGGTTACATGACAATAGGGATCACAGGTTTATTGACACCTACGCATTGCCCTTCCCCTTTTGTTCATAGCACAAAAAAGATTCATAACAAGTAAGCAATTTCACGTTCTCGTTTGGGGAAAAACACTAATGTAAGAAATAAATTTTTTATTCCATTAATCGATAAGCGATTTTGCTAACTGATATTTGGTCAAATAACCGGTTAACCGATTAATCGTTGACATCCCTAATAAATACAAAGGTTACAGTCTTCAGCCATAAACAGAATTAAATTTAAGAAATTTTAAATTTCTTACGTTCTAGATTTTTCAGGAATTGATTCAAGTTATAGATTATCATTTCCTCTGTTGCCTTTTCGTTATCGTTTGTTGAATACCGAGGCTTGAAGAAATCCATAACTTCACTAGCTGATGTGCCAATCGTCTTTACTAGCAGTGCCTTGGCGTCAGACTTGTGCTTCTGAAGAATCTCAAGGACTCCGTGCAACTTATGATCTTGAATTGAGACACAAACGTTTTCCTAATAAGACGGTTGATGATCCTAGAAGCTTGCCAGACAGTTTCAACAAAAATTACATGAAAAGTCAATATAACAATGCTATTAGGAGTCACTTTTGTAGAAAGTCCTCCAGTGACTATAGTAAGTGTTGTCATCTTTAAATAAACCTGATACCATATAATGTAGCGGAGTAACTAGACATTTGCACTATCTGTTTTGGGGTAGTTGGGATGGCTGTGTGGTCTAAGGCGCTGTATTTTGCACTACTAGGCAAAGTCGCCGTAGGTTGTCGGTTCGAATCCCGGGTCTGCCTTGAAAATTCATTTTAAAGGCATAATATGTACAATCTTTGTTCTCAACTTTTAGACCAACTACCATGGAAATATCTGACCCTTTAGACTTATGGCTTTAGACAGGAAGATTATTTAAGGACAGGATGTTATTCTATAGATTTCATAAGAAAATTTGACCCATTGGGCAAGGCTAGTTTTGACCCAACAGACATAATATGAATAATCTTTGTGCATGACCACAGGATGATACTACATATCAAATATTGTTTTAGAGAATATTTTTCAATTTTCCTCTATATTTCTATAAGAAACATCTGACCCTAAGACATGGTTATGTTTTTAACCCAAGGGCAAAGATTTAAACAACCTTTGTGTAGGGCCATCATTATCTGATCTCAAATACTTTTGGTTTCAGAGATTTTTCAAGTGTTCCTTTTATGTAGTATACAAAAACATGCGACCCTTTGGTGGGGCCCATTTTCATCCCAGGAGCTTAAATTGAACATTCTTTCTACAGGACTACTAGACCATATTACATGTAAATTTTCTGAGCTCAAATGCTAGAAGCTTCAGAAAAAGAGATATTTAAATTTATCTTTATGTGTCTTTGTAAAGCATGTAATCCTGGGGGTGAGGCTAAAATGACATAAGAAGCAGGTGTTGAACATTCCTTGTAGTGGGTCACTGGATGATGCCATTTGCTAAAGATTTTAGTCCCATGCTTTATGGTATAAGAGATTTACCAAGAGAAATAGTCAATTTGGATGAAGACCAGTTCAATAAGGACGATTCGAGTAAAGGACATCTCGGCTCAAAACGGAGCCTCATCGCAATTTGTTTCTGGGCCTGTATTCATAAAGCACCGAAGGTTTAAGGGGGCATTGCAAGTTAAGGCAAAACTTTGGCCCTTAATTTTTGGAAAAGCCCCAAGCAAATACAGACATTTAACATTGCTTTACGTAAAACATTTAATTCACTAAATATTCTTTTTGAATTTTTGAAATATGTTGTATATTATTTGTTTTATAGACTTAGGGAAAATCCAGATTCCTAAACTTTATTCCTTAGGTGCTTTATGAATATGGGCCCTGGTCCCATTTAGGTCAGCTTCTATGCCATCCACATGTCTTTTGTCAACAATAATCTGATGTGGTCAGGACAATCAAGGAACAGAGTGAAGCTTTTTAACCAGGTTTGACTCCACAATGTTGTGTTAAAAAGGACAGTTAAATGTACAACAAGTGCAGTCAAATGGCCTTAAGCCTTTTTTACTGTAATACAGCTAGAACATTTTGAATTGTTAAGGTCAATTACTTAACTATTCCATTTTCATGTTCTTCACTACGTGCATTTCGATGAAATTACAAAAATACGGGTAAACAAGCATACTTTTCAGAAATCTGTCCTTGTGTTGAAAAAACATAAATTTTATTTTTAAATACTGTTTCTATACCCTTTCTATTGCATGCAACTGTCATGTAAACTCAAACAGAAGTACAGTAAAACCTGCCTTAAGCGACTGCGCTAGGTTCCTAAATAAAGTGGTCTCTTAACCCAGGTGGTCCTGTAAGTCAAGAGTGACTTAATATGATATTTGTTATTAGTGTAAAGTGTGAACACATAAACATCCTTTTCAGTGTAAAGGTAACAAAATCTGTTTCTCTGTACAATATTAGGTAGTGATAATGGGTAGAAATGTTCACAAAATCTTCCTTAATAGCCACTTTTTGATACACAGCTTAAAAGAAAATGCACTTATTTTGGAAGTGAAATGTCAAACACAAGTTAGAGGAGCGTGGTTTCACGTGGAAGGTTTCATATTCTGAGAGTTTAAAGACTCTTAAATATTTTGTTTTATAAGGTTTAGATCTAGATCTTATAATGCAAAATAATAATTGATGTTTGTTTAAAATAATTTCTAAATTTTCACAGTTGCCATGCATTCGAACATGTTGAGAGACTTGGACCTATTATAGCATACAAATGGGCTACACAAGTTATTCCAGAGTAAGTAATTACAAAATGACCGTTTTTTTACACAGTTCTGACACCTTGGCCTAAAATACCAATTAACGGGTTTCTTAAAAAGGCATGCGTAAGTAAGGACTTAGCAATAATTAGAGTGACAATAGTAATTATTTTGTACCTCAATAGATTACAAAGCGGTCGCTTAGCATCTACTTTTAGAAGGTCGTTAACCGCGTTAGACAGGTGGTCGCAAAACTAAGTTAAATTAACATTTAACAAGAGCCAGTCGGAAACGACTGCACGCTCGACTATTCAAAAAGTCAGTTATTTAGGCACATTGTAACTGGGCTTCATTTAAACTGGGGAGTGATTCAGGAGTTTATGACAACCCCAACAAACACACATGAACAAAAGTTTCTTAATCAAATTTAGGAAATCAATAAATTACACTAAATTTATTCTTGTAGATTATTTTTTAGGGTTTACACAACCCAGCCCATAAACCCCTGATCCCACACCCATCAACCCACTATCCCTGCCCACCTATAGTGGTGTGGTGTGGTGTAGTACAGTATGGTATGCTGGTTGCTGTTGTTGGTGGTGTTGTTGTTGTTGGTTGGTGGTGTTGTTGCTGTTGTTGGTGTTGTTGTTGGTGGTGTTGAAATTGTTGTTGGTGTTGTTGTTGGTGGTGGTGGTGTTGTCATTGTTGGTGTTGTTGTTGTTGGTGGTGGTGTTGGTTGTTGGTGTTGTTGTTGCTTTTGTTGGTGTTGATGTTGTTGTTGGTGGTGGTGTTGGTGTTGTTGTTGGTGTTGTTGTTAGTGGTGTTGTTGATGGTGTTGTTGGGGGTGTTGTTGGTGGTGTTGTTGTTGGTGGTGGTGTTGGTGGTGGTGTTGTTGTTGATGATGTTTTTGGTGGTGGTGTTGTTATTTGTGTTGTTAGTGTTGTTGTTGTTGGTGGTGGTGTTGGTGGTGGTTTTGTTGTAGGTGTTGTTGTTGTAGTTGACGGTGTTGTTGATGCTGTTGTTGTTTTGGGTGGTGTTGTTGTTATTTGTGTTGTTGTTGGTGTTATTGTTGTTAGTGGCGGTGTTGTTGTTGTTGTTGGTGTTGTTGTTGTTGGTGGTGGTGTTGTTGTAGGTGTTGTTATTGTTGTTGGTGGTGTTGTTGTTGGTGGTGGTAGTGTTGTTGTTGACAGTATTGTTGATGATGTTGTTTTGGGTGGTTTTGTTATTTGTGTTGTTGTTGGTGTTGGTGGTGTTGTTGGTGGTGGTGTTGTTGTTGTTGGTGTTGTCATTGTTGTTGGTGTTGTTGTTGGTGGTGGTGGAAGTGTTGTTGCTGGTGGTGTTGGTTGTTGGTGTTGTTGTTTCTATTGTTGGTGTTGATGTTGGTGGTGGTGTTGGTGTTGTTGTGTTGGGGATGTTGTTGGTGTTGGTGGTGTTGTTGGTGTTGTTGTTGGTGTTGTTTTTGGTGGTGTTGTTGTTATTTGTGTTGTTGGTGTTGTTGGCGGTGGTGTTTGTGGTGTAGTTGTTGGTGGTGGTGTTGTTGGGGGTGTTGTTTTATGGTAGTGTTGTTGTTAGTTTTGTTGTTGTTGTTGACGGTGTTGTTGATGTTGTTGTTGTTTTTGGTGTTGTTGTTATTTGTCATTGTTGGTGTTGTTGTTGTTGGTATTGTTGTTGGTGGTGGTGTTGTTGGTGTAGTTGTTGATGTTGTTGGTGGTGGTGTTGTTAACAGCATTGTTGATGGTGTTGTTGTTGTTGTTGGTGGTGGTAGTGGTATGTGGTGGTGGGTGGTGGGGGTACAGTACAGTACAGTGGTAAGTATGGTATGGTATGGTATGGTATGGTATGGTATGGTATGGTATGGTATGGTATGGTATGGTATGGTATGGTATGGTATGGTATGGTATGGTATGGTATGGCATGGCATGGCATGGAATAGCATAGCATAGGATAGTATAGTATAGTATAGTATAGTATAGTATAGTATAGTATAGTATAGTATAGTATAGGATAGGATAGTGTAGTGTAGTGTAGTGTAGTGTAGTGTAGTGTAGTGTAGTGTAGTGTAGTGTAGTGTAGTGTAGTGTAGTGTAGTGTAGTGTAGTGTAGTGTAGTGTAGTGTAGTGTAGTGTAGTGTAGTGTAGTGTAGTGTAGTGTAGTGTAGTGTAGTGTAGTGTAGTGTAGTGTAGTGCAGTGCAGTGCAGTGCAGTGCAGTGCAGTGCAGTGCAGTGCAGTGCAGTGCAGTGCAGTGCAGTGCAGTGCAGTGCAGTGCAGTGCAGTGCAGTACAGTACAGTACAGTACAGTACAGTACAGTACAGTACAGTACAGTACAGTACAGTACAGTACAGTACAGTACAGTACAGTACAGTACAGTACAGTACAGTACAGTACAGTACAGTACAGTACAGTACAGTACAGTACAGTACAGTACAGTACAGTACAGTACAGTACAGTACAGTACAGTACAGTACAGTACAGTACAGTACAGTACAGTACAGTACAGTACAGTACAGTACAGTACAGTACAGTACAGTACAGTACAGTACAGTACAGTACAGTACAGTACAGTACAGTACAGTACAGTACAGTACAGTACAGTACAGTACAGTACAGTACAGTACAGTACAGTACAGTACAGTACAGTACAGTACAGTACAGTACAGTACAGTATAGTATAGTATAGTATAGTAATATTTCGAAAAAGGGCCATAATTTGATTAAAAATTAAGGAAAGAGTTATGGTTATTGGCATACATAGTCAGGGTCATGATGGTAAACAAGTGTCTTAAGTTTCAAAGCTATAGTACAAGAAGTATTAAAGTAACTAGCTTGCACGCAAACTTTAACCTGAAATTCTAAGTCGAAAAAGGGCCATAATTTGAACAAAATGGAAGTTAGAGTTATGGTTCCAGGCATACAAACTTGGGATATGATGATGAACAAGTGTTGAAAGTTTCAAAGCTGTAGTATAAGTAGTATTGAAGTTATGGGTTTGTATACTAGAGGGTCATAATTTGATCAAAATGAAAGTTATGGTACTTGGCATACACACTCGGGACATGATGATGAACAAGTGTGCCAAGTTTAAATGCTGTAGCTATAGTAGTTTTTAAGATATAGGTAGGTTGCACATAAACTTTAACCAAAGCGGGACGCCGACGCCCAAGTGAGTACAATAGCTCGACATATTCTTCAAATAGTCGAGCTAAAAACAATCGGGAGGAATTTGAAACAGTCGCAAGAGACAGGTGGTCGCTTTGACAGGTTTTACTGTATTAATTAAAACATGTGAGTGCTCAAAATGTAAGCTTTGGATTTCAAAAAAGCTTTACAGCAAAACTATTTTAAGCTTGAACCTTTCAGACTTTTTGTTTTGTTTTAAAATTGTCAAACTTCCCAAAAACAGAAACAAACCTTCCATAAACTGGAGGAGTGGGGGTAGGCATCTGTAAAATGCAAAGTAAGATTTGAGAGCATCTACCGCTTCTCCACTGTTTTCTTCAGTCAGTTTTCTGGTGAAGCCAGCTGTTTGTAGGAGATCACCTAATGTTGTAGTAAGTTGGTCTCTGTTATCCGGGTTACTTGTTTGGATCTGAAGCAATCATTGTCAACAGATTTAAAACAAACATACCCACAATTTCACCTGGTTTAAAGGCAAAATAAACTATTTTCATGCAGTATATCCCAATAAATATACAGCATATGTTTATTGACTATTTGTGCCATAATGGTCAACACTTTCGATAGCACAGTGGTCAACATTTTCAAAGTAAGGTGCCAAAAATGAGAGTACCCAGTTTCAAATCACAGACAAGGCACTCCAGTTTCATGTCTTACATCAATAGAAGTCAGACACAAATAGTTTATTTTTGTATCTTTTGTACCTCCAGTTTTGTTAACAGTAATTTTTCTGGAAAAGCAGCTTTCAAACCAGACAATAAGGAAAAAAAATATGTGGAAGTAATGAAATGTGTTTGTTTATATAGACTTTTTTAAATAAGTATTGTAGGATAAGCCTGTGTAAATTTTTCTTTTGGCTGAAATAGACATTGGTATGGAATTGGTGATTTCCAAGGTAATCTATTTCAGATATTGCTAATTTAGAGAGTATATGTTTGAAAAGTGCATTATACAATTTGGTTGCTATATACCGTTACAAAACCAATATAAAAGGTCTGTTGATATCATATTTAATGTTGATAACTTAATTTACTGTTGTTGACCATAATGTATGTATTCATAATAAAATATTTGCATTCACCTATTACTTTCTGTAGGAAAAAAGTGTTATCGATTTTCCAATGAACGCAATGACATTCCCGACGTCATTTCACAAAACAGATGATATCGAGATATTTCAGCTTATTTTTATTACGGTAGTCCTACTCTAATGCGCTTTCGCGACGTCATGCGATGTCGTGTAACATTGGACAAAATATTGATTTTGTGCATATATGGTTGTATGAACACAATATGGTCAAGAGGACAAATATCAACATGAAGCATGCTAGAAGCGCTAGTGCGCTTCATTGATATTTGCCCACGTGACTAATTGTGTTCATACAACCATAAATGCACAAAAATCAACATCTATTCCTTAATTTAATAAATTGAAATTGATGAATCATGTACAATGTAATTGTATTTTTATTGTTAAGGGAAAACATTGTGTTCTATCACCTGCTTGAGAATGTAGATGTAATATATTTTTGTAATAGTGCATACATGTAAATCTGGCTTACTGTAATATGCATTTACCTACCTTTTGGACTGCATCCAATACATCCATCCTATTAATGCTGCTGAGAGAAATGGATGAAGCCGATGGCATTGTTCCTGACAAAATGTATTCTACCAAGTGATTGTCCAAACACCTTGGGCCAGGGTGCCCAGTCAGCAATGCCATAGCCGTTATTTTGCCGATATAAAACTACTGCTGTTTTTCCAGCATATCTGAGTAAACGCTCATAAGATGGCCTTCAAAAGCAGTGGTCTCCTTGAAAATCAAAGAGAAGAACTCCCTCGTTAAACCCCATTGATCAATTCGGTCTTCCCCAATAAATCGTATTTTAATCCTTTTCCTCCAGTCCTCATCCAGGGAATCCATAATTTCTCGCATAGCTGTTTCATTAAACTGCCTTCTTACAACGGAAATCTCCCACGTCTCTGTGAATTGTCCATATATGTCACTGAACGCCTCCCCTATGGTTCTTAAAAACAAGAAAATAATCCTTACACACAATGCTGGACATGTTTGTTGCAATGTCATTAATTTTAGCAGCCAGTCAAAGATCATAAAGAGAACTAATACAATGCGATACAATGCTAAAACTAGTAATTGGCACTGAAGGTGACCTATACCCCCACAGTACTGCTGGACACGGGGGCAAAAACTCCATCAAAAATTAGTGTTTGGAAGCCAAAATCGAACTTGACCTGGATTTTTTTGCACCAAATATCTTATAAATATGCCAAGCCCTTCAAGAGTTATCATCCAGAAACCAAACATGAACCTACCAACCAACTAACAAGCTCAATCCTTTAAACCCCAAAAACTTTGTTTTGTGGAGGTACCGTATATTAAACAAGAAATTTCTGGCTTAGTTTTAGTTAGGTAGTTTTTACATCCAAAAATGGATCAAATGAAGAGTCAAAGCACAGACCCATTCTCTGCAATAACCCATCAATAAGGTTAAATTGAAAATAGCAGTTCCGGTTTTATTGGAACTGTTCACAAGGGAACATGATGGTAAATCACTGACGCCACCTAGCACCGGCTTCAACGTAACTCTAAATTAAATATAATTTCAAACGACAAAAATATTGCACCTGCACCAGATGTTTAAATTGGGCAATAGCGTTAGTCTAAAATCAGTATAATTTAAAAAAAAATCCTTATTGCAGATGTTTAAACTACGACGGGAAAAGAATTTTCTGCTGTGGATCTGGCTCCCAATATTTCATCATCTTCAACAATATTTGGGATATTAAAATGAACATGCTATTTTCAGGTATAATTGTCAAAATCCTCAAAACTGCAAAATACTCATATTTGTTTTTAACATTTAAGACTGGAAAGGATGGCCTTTGAGGCATCATTTCTTGACTCACCTTGACTGGAAAGGATGGCCTTTGAGGCATCATTTCTTGACTCACCTTGACTCCGGCTCACTGTTTTTTTCAGTGGAGATTGCACACATATCAGCATGCTGTTCTATCAGATCTTTTTGAAAATCTTTTTGACAAATAGGACACTTTTCAGTCAGCCCTCTGAAAAAACCCACACACATTAAAGCCTTAAATGACATTACATGTATCAGCATAAATGTTAAAATGCTTTCTTATGATTGACTATGATTTCATGCAACCTTTGGAAACATTTCTCTGCACATCATCTCACTGTGTTGAACGTTTGTGCCAGTTATTTTAAAATCCCTTTAGCTGTTAAAGAGATACAGAGCAGACAAGAGAGCATGACAATTTCTGCACATCGTCTTATTTTGTTAAACATTTGTGCCAAGTTATTTCAAAATCCCTTCAGCTGTTGAAGAGGTACAGAGCGGACAAAAAGCGTGACAGACAGACAGATGCCAATGCCAAAAACAAATGTCTCCCGATTTAATGGGGGGAGACATAATTCTGTGCACCAATCTGTATCTGTCTTGTTCAATATTCATAAATGGTTATGGTTGTAATAATTACAAAATTATTACAATATTACAATAAATATTCTTTGATATTCACTGCTGATCATTAAAAGTTTTGTCTTTTAAAAAAGCAGTCTCATGCAAAAAAGAACTGGTTAAACAAAAACAACAAGTACAATTCATTTTGCATTTTGGTATGTATTATAATAGGTTAATTAAAAGAATGTCAACACTTACAGGAGGGAAATTAACAGGGCAATAATATGTTAAGAAAAAATACAGCTCAGGCCATCTGTCAAAATGTGTTTGTTTGAAGTCACTCAACTAGTCTATTTAAAATTTGTAGAACAAAATTATTGTCAAATTATTTAAAATCCAAATTTTTGATAAGATTTAAAATATAAACCTAATGAGATTGCCTAACATTTAGCAACATCACAAGCTCAAAAAATATCTTTGAATTTCAAAATGAGAATTACTTACAAGTTTTGCAATTTAAGCCAAAATATAAAAAAACATTAAAAAAAAAACATTACATAATAATGACTTCAACTATTTTCGACATGGGTGACTCCAAACAAAATATTTCTTTACAGATAACATTATGCCACAGGTTTACAAACTGCTAGCCAAGATATATTATTCTTTGTTTATACATTTTTTTTTTATGCAATATCAATCTAGGAAATTTTATAATTCATTGATATACAAGTGATTTGATTTACACTCTGATAGTTTGTGTTATCAGGTTTATCTTCAGGCTAGCAGCTTAAACATAATAGTTAACAGCAGTAAATAACTGTTAACAGTTTAACGGAAAAATTTCATTTCTGTATTCAAGTCACTCTTAACTTCAGGAGTTGGCAGCGGTGTTGCCTAAATGATAAAAAATTTAATAGTTCTTATAACAGTAAAGAAATAAAATCAAGTTAAAAACAGAATGCTTATGTTTGACCCAAGAAAAACAGTGTAAAAAAGTTTAATGTTGATATGTCAATAATAATGTTACAGGCTTCATATCTGAGCAGTAAAGCTATGCCATTAGAAAACATATGATACCTTGAGTGGGGCCAATTAATACCCAATAGGCATTATTATATGTTTCTATGTAGAATACAGGACCCCATGGGTGGGGCATACTTCAGTCCTAGGACCATAATTTGAATAATCTTTGTATTTTAAGGTGATGCTACATGCGAAATATCTAAGCTCTAAGCCTTGCGGTTTCAGAGAAGGTTTTAAAAGAACTTTTTATAAGTTTCTATGTAAAATATGAGACCCCCCCCCCCCTGGGGTAGGGCCAATTTAGACCCTAAGGCCATAACTTGAACAATCTTTGTGGAGGGCCACTAGATAATGCCTCATGCCAAATATCTAAGCTCTGGGCCTTGCTGTTTCAGAGAAGATTTTTAAAGATTTTCCTATATGTTTCTAGGTGAACTAGCTACCTGCCAAATATCTAAGCTCTGGACCTTGTGGTTTCATAGGAGAAGAGTTTCCAAGACTTTCCTTTTGGTTGCCATGGCAACCAGATTTTTTAATGGCATTAAATTCTATGAACATTTTGGTAAAGCTTCATGCAAGGAACATTTCTGTAAAGTTTTATTGAAATTGGCTCAGCGGTTAAGTAGGAGATGCTGTTTATGTTGAAAAGTTGATGCACATACGACAGACAAAAAGTGATCACAAAAGCTCACCTGAGCATGAAGAGCTACACTACAACAGTTTGTTAAGCAGGAGATGTTGTTAATGTTGAAAAGTTGACGCACGCACGACGGACAAAAGGCGATCACAAAAGCTCACCTGCACCTGAGCACGAAGAGCACTTCGAGCTCAGGTGAGCTCATAAAGTCAGATTAATACATTACAACAGTTTAACTTTACGTGCCAACAAATGTTTTTGAATTTTTTTTCAATTATCAATGTCTATTTTCTAGGCAAAAACTAAAATGATGTCTTAAAAGTAGTTGTCTCGAATTTTACTGTATAAAACCCACAATGAGAATCATATATGATCATATATGATTTTTTACTATATTTTATTACAGCGGGTTAATTGGAAATTATTGATAGCTGTCTAAAAAAAGTTCACAAAGTTACTATGTAGACTGGCAAGCAATAGGCCACTGGTCCAAATCCATATCGGTCACAACCTTTCTTTGCTTTTATTTAACTTTTTTTGGTTGCATTGTTTTTTATCTTTCTTTTTCCATGTAGTTTTATTACAAAAAACTTCAAACTTACACATGATTTACTATTTTGCTTTTATCTTAGGAAAAATTAAAACAAGAAACAAATGAAAAAGTCTAGGCACATCATACAGAGACCTAAACCTCTACTTACACAGGCAAACTGGCAGACAGGAATGCACTGAGTGCCTTCTACTGGATGAAGCTGAAGTTCTCTGAAATATATCAAAATTGTAAATTTTTGTAATATAAGTAAATATATTTATGTTGAAGAAAAAAGCTAGGGTCCAATCTCTTTTAAGTATGGAGTTTGTTTCAAAGAAAATGCAAATTTATTCCTCTTCAAATGCAAATTATATACGTGTATTAACCATTTTAGCTAAGGCTCAAACCTTTACAATTGTTTGTATATGTTTACACAAAAAGAAACCATTCCATTTAAACAGAGTGCAATCATCATAGACTAATTCAAGCAATACTAGCAGCTTGTTAGTAAAATGAATTTCTATATAATGATGTTGCAACTGTACATGTATTAAAGCATGAAAGGTAAAAAAAATGTTTAATTTACCCTAAAAATAAGAGGATATAACTGTCAGCGATATGGTTTAGTTCACTGCACTATCTCTTTTTCAAATTAAAATAGTCAGTGTCGAAAACTGACATTTCATATGTCATGGCACTTGAGAAAGATGACATTTTAACATCTTTAAGTAATTAGAACAAGGCACACAAAGGACACTGCTTAAAGAAAGATTTCTAGTCAATATTTTCCTGTCCAGCAACATTAATACCACTTTTTCATTTTGCAAATGTTTACAGTAAGAAACAAAACAATAGCATGTAATGTTGGAGCCCTTAAATAGTCAAAGCTATCAATTTTATAAAACTTTACAACCTGAGATGAAGAACCAGTCTACTCATTGTGTTTGACTATGACTTAAAATCATTACCCTTTCACAACATTCCGTGACATGGCTTCTCAAGTTTCTTAGCAGGATGGCTTCCCCACAGTGAAAACAGGATTCCTTAATGTCATCTGAAGGAACCTGAACACATAAAAATGTAGTAAATTTATACAAAACCTTCCTACGGATACTGTCCAAGGCAAAATGTAAAAAAAAAACGAAAGCTATTTATAGCAAATGCAACCATTTATTTTACAGTAATCAATCACTATACATGTATACATGCAAACCAATGTTGTAACAGACACTGAAATTAAGATTACACGTAAATTTGACACACAAACTATATGGAAATTCTGTAGAAAGAAAAAATATATTAATGTAACAAGCTAGGACTATTGTTTACCTCAATAGGGAAATCTTCCACACTAAGGTCCTTTTGTATGGGTCTAAGGAAGCATACTTCCTGGCCTAGCACGCCTGTATCCGACAGATACTGTGTTGTATAGCCTCCAGGTGGGATATGAAGAGTCTCAAGTTTCACTCTCGCTGAAATCCCACATCTTAAAAGCTCGTATCCCCAATACCTTTTAGTCTGGGAAACCTCTCCTCTATTTTGGCTTTGAAATCCGCGGGGTCAAATGATTTTATGAACGTGATTTTTGTTCCCCTAAACCAGAAGATATCAGTAGCTGTTTCTCTTCCCGTGTGGGTGCC